>RJWM01009365.1:0-40161 GCA_004363535.1 Dasyprocta punctata | reverse complement strand
ACGCTTTTTGTATTCTTGATGACAGCCACTCTGATCAGGGTGAGAGAATCTTAAGGTAGTTTTGATTTGAATTTCTCTAATGGCTAAAGTTGCTGAACATTTTCCCACACTCATCTGCCCTTCTTTTGAGAAGTAGCTATTCAATTCATTTGCTCACTTATTGAGTTATTTTTTTAAGTTAATTGTTTTGAGCTTATTGCATGGAAATAAGTCTCATTTATTTAGTATTCAAGGAGAATCGAATAGTTGCATGCTGAGTCTTGAAACTTTACTTACTGGCTTAATTGTGACGGGCTAGTGAATGTTTCCATTTACTTATTTATTTATTTTTACTAGAAAAGACTTTAAGGTGGAGAACTTTACTGTTTTGTAATTGTTTGTACTTCTTAGAAGCAAATTTTGTGCTTCCTCCTATTTTACTTTGAACTGAAGAAGGCAGGCCCATTACAGAGAGGGAAAGTACTGGCATTTGCAAATTGAGCTTCTGAGAGCTGTACTTAAAGTTCATCTGTGCATGTAATTTCCTCATAATAGTATCTTGACACACAAACTGAACTGAAGTAGATTCTTGTGGATTTGGAGGTTGATTTTCATTTAGCGAGAAGGAAATAAAAGAGATAGGAAGATCACCTCATACTCACCCTGTTATTTTTCTCCCATTAGCAGCAGGGGCTGGTGATTTTCATTGCTGGTGTTCAGCTGGTGTATGTAAAAGTCTGACTTCTGGATACAAGGAAGTGTTTCTGATCATTAGGTAGCAATTGCTGTACTACTTTTGAAGGAAGAAATTTTCAGGTGCACAAGGCTGCAATCCTGCCCATAAAATAGAAGCAGGGAATCAAACTGTCAGAGGTGAGAGGGATTTTTAGATCATGTGTTCTCACCTGTCACTGGTACAAGAAAGAAAAAAGGCCATATGACTTAGCAAAGGATTGTTTTGGTCAGTGTGTATGGTAGATGGCACAATGGTAAAAACATGATGTTATAGTTTGGATCCTGAATGTACTTCCACATCCCATCTGTTGATGGCTTAGTCCCCACCATGTGGTGGTAGAATCATTAGGAGGTGGGGCCTACTAGAAGGCAGTTAGGACATTAGGGGTATAACTTTGAAGGGCACATTGTCATCCTGGATCCTCCTTGTTTCTCTTTCACTTCTTTACCATCTCTGCTACATGTTGCCACCATGACACATTGTGTTGCAACCATTGACTGAAGTCTCTGACACCACAAGTCAGAATAAACCTTTTTCCTTTTAAGTTGATTGTCTTGGGCACTTTGTCACAATAATGGAAAGCTGCCTAACACAGGACATTTGGAGTTAGACCATTGTGTCATTTCTTGTTCTTTCACTAACCATGCAAGTTTAGGTCACTCAACATTCAAGTGCTTCTTATATTAAAATGTATAGTGTAGTACTGCCAGTAATAAGTTAGATGAAGTGTCTGCTAGTGTGTCTGACACATAGCATGTGCTCAATAACCTGCACCAGGCATCCCCCAGGCTAGGTAATATCTGACTTCCCTTCAGGTGAGATGACTTCATTCTCATCTTGAAGTGACTTTGTGAGCCTTTACTTTATAGGACCTAGAACAGTGTCATTGATTAATGTCAATAGTCCCTTAATAATTCACTGATTTGAGTTTTTTGGAGACTGTTTCTTGTCCATGAAGAGAAGGGACAAGTCTGAGCTAATATTTGCTTGGAAATATTAGGTAGGTGCTTTGTATATTAAATATTATGTAGGTGCTTTGTATTTGTATATTAAACTATAGGAGCTATAAAATAATTTTCTCTGTACTCTTCATAGTTGGTACTGGGGTCTTTCTGTAACAACAGACAGGTCAATGAGAAAAAAAGTTCAAGAACGTGTGCATCATGTATACATGGGAGATAACCCAGAAATGAGCAGATTTCCATAATATAGCTGAGGGCATTTCTTAGAAATTAGGTTCCCCATTTGCTGAATCAGAGAAAGAACAGTTTGGGGAAAGGCCTGATTAATACCAGATAGCTAGGATAAGGCCTGTATATAAAAGAAAGTTTTGTAGGCAGATTTAAATACATGC
This sequence comes from Dasyprocta punctata, assembly GCA_004363535.1. Classification (NCBI taxonomy): domain Eukaryota; kingdom Metazoa; phylum Chordata; class Mammalia; order Rodentia; family Dasyproctidae; genus Dasyprocta; species Dasyprocta punctata. The sequence goes on along the minus strand of RJWM01009365.1, from coordinate 38,092 downwards.
CTTCTCTACTCATAAGAGCCTCTTATGCTTTAGGCATCTTTATTTTCCTGATGCAGAAAAGAAAACACTCTTTCAGATTTCCATTATGGATGTCAATTTCTTTTATAGAAAGGCGTTTTTCAGAATTACTTTTTGGTGTGCATGTGTGGTATTGGAAATGGAACTCAGGGTCTTTGCACTAACTAATCCTAGCTCTTATATTTTGCTCAGGTGAAACTTGAGATCTTCCTGCCTCACCCTCCCAAGTGCTGGGATTACAAGTACGCAACACCATACCTGGTTTAGGACTGTTTTATACATGTAGCTTCTCAAGATAATATACCAGAGAGGTATATTTTGGGCTGGTATATTCTGGTCTCCTGCTGCAGTTTAGGTCTTGAATGTCCTCCAAAGGCACATGTGTTAAAGTCTTGGGAGCAACACGCTGTTGGGAATGATAGAACTTCTTCTGGGCGGTGGGGGTGAGTGGGAAGTCTTCAGGTCATTGGAGCATGCCCTGGAGGGGAGACCATGGGACCCTTCATTTTCCCACCTTCTCTTGGTGATGAGGTGAGTGGTTGTGTCCTGTCACATACTCCCACCGTAATGTATCATCTCATCACATGACCAAAAACTGTTGTTCCAATTGGCCATGGACTGAAACCTTCAAAAGTATGAGCCAAAACAGACCTTTCATCTTTATACATTATCTCAGGTATTTTGTTATACAGATAGAAAGGTGAGTAACACATTTCCTATTGCTGTGTTTTGGAGTGGTCTGTCCTGAGATCCATCAAATTTGTCTTCTGGAATACTTTGCCTTCTAAAATGGAAGCAATACAAATATAAACCCAAATGAAGCTAGCCACATATAGCATGAAGGGATTCCAGAGCTTGACCTGGTTTTTGCCTACCATGCAGACTTCTCTTCCTTTTCTGCCACCTTACCTTACCAGGGTCCTGCCACATGGACTTTTGTGACATTCCTCTAAAAGGTCAAAGTAGTTTCTGTTTTACAGCTTTTGTACTGGCTGTTTACAATGCTGGGGACATCCTTTCTCCATCTGCATGGCCCCTGATCATTCAGGTCTTTCCAGCAGAGCCTTTGCTGATCAACCACTTTGCAATGACTCCTGTCTTCTGTCATCTGAACCTGTTATATTTTCATTGTAGCATTTGATATTTGTATGTCCCTTTGTTCATTGTGTATTGTTGGTTTCCTCTCATTGCTCTATTAATTATATACTGGGCAGTGAACAGAACCCTTATATGTTGTTTCACACATAATCAATGCTTAAAGCATGGCCCCTACTTATAAGTAGACTCTTCATAAACATTTGTTGGATGAATGAAGGAGTGAATTTGAGCAACCCAGAGAGGCAGCATTATGCATTATGGAAAGAAGTCTGGGCCAGTGTGCTAAACTACTTTTATTCTGTACTATCTAACCTTGGGAGAGAACTTTATATTTGGGATCTTTATTACTTTTCTAATAAAACAAGTTTAAGCTAGATCACATAAGGTTTTTTTAGTTCTTCATTGTGAGATTCTATGTGCATTTGCTTCCATGATTTTTTTTTCCCTCCATGTTGAACCATCTAATAAGAATTTACCCTTTAAGATGGCTTCTGGTCTGGGGATTTAGCTCAGTGATGCAACTGCTGGTCTAGCCAAGTGCAAGGTCATGAGTTCGATACCTGGTTAAAAAAAAAAAGGCTTCTGTGCATATGCCAGGCAAGAGCTGATAGCTCTTGGAGGATTGGACAATAGACAAGAAAGGGATGATGATTTGTTCAGAAAGAAAATAGCTTTCTATAAGGGCAAACTATTCCACTGCTGGTGAAGACATACCCATAAATATTAAAGAATCTTCCTGACAAATGGAAAAAGGGTAGCAGCAATTAAATCATAATTACTTATCCACTGACGCTTCTGCTTCCTTCTTCCATGCTGAAAGAGTTTTGTGCCCCAGATTTCAGGAAGCCCTCTTGGTCCTGGCATGCTTTTCTTCACCCACCAGTGCCATCTTAGTGGGTTTGAGTTGATGGCAAGTTGACATTGTTATTTACATAGATCTATTGTGTATAAAAATGTTTATTGATGTAATTTTGTTGGAACCTGTTTGCCTTGTAACTCTGGCTTCAGATGCTTTGTATGAGAGTCTGAGACAGTGACCAACTGCACAACACAGACCTTTAATAGTCCCCTGTGGAACATCAAATGTAAATGCCTTTGCTCACCTAGTAGCAATGATATAGGGAAAATAAATGTAACTTCCAACCTGCTACATGTCAGATACACCAAGTTTGTGTGCGCCATAATGCAAAAATGATTTCTAAGGAACAATGGAGTTTGAGAGTAGGAAATACTGAGAGAGAGAGAGAGAGAGAGAGAGAGAGAGAGAGAGAGAGAGAGCGAGCTCCTGAGAGACAGGAGGGGAACTGAAAAATGAGTGCCATGGACCCCACCTTACAGAGGAAGTTTCATAGAGCAAAATCACGAGGTAGGTACAATGTGGGATAGAACTATGTTCAACCAATAAAACTGCAAGTTTAGCCACTTAGGGAATGCTGATCCAGTGGGAAAGCAAGTGTCCGTGTAAAGAACAAGGACCTTTTTGGGAAGAAATGAATCAGGGTGTCTTGGTCACCCACCAGAGTTACGTGTTAATTGTTTATCTCTTGGGAGGCATGTAGGCCTGGTCATTCTGTCTTTATCTTGAGGCCTGGTCTCCAGCAGATGCACCTCTGGCCACAGTTGTAATGTGTTCTCTTCTTCCGTACTGACTTTACTGAGGGCCTAGTCCTGTCTGACTGCGTATGATATTTTTACCTAGCTTAGCTGTCTACAAGAGCAAGATACACAGAGGAAGAAAAAGTTAACTTCTGGCCCTGATTCATCACTTTTATGGAAGTTAAATTCTTTTGTTTTAATGCACACTTGATTGTGCAAGCATTTATTGAGGCAGTTAGGGTTTGTAGGAGAAAGAGACAGTTGAAGAAAGAACAAATGAATCTAATGTAAATCAAATACTTGGCCCTTTTATAGGAACTACAAAGCCTTAAATGTGTGTTCTTAATGGTAATTTTTACAAAACTCCAGTAGGAAGCTTTGACAGTGATTGTTTCTACAGGGAGATGGGTTTTTCCTTTCACATGCTAATCACCTGCTCCTGGTGATATTTCTCTCCTTGACTGCAGTCATGGAATTGAATAATTTATGGAATGAATTTTGTTGTAAATTTATTGTGTCACAAGCAGGTTGTAATTTCACTAACTGTTCACTTAAGTTATTAAGCTAAAAAAATGTGGTTGATAGGATAGTGCATTTGGAGGGGTCCCCCCATCCCACCCCGGCAAGTTCACATCTTATATATTTTCAAAACACAGTACTTGCCTAATTTTTATTCAGAATGTGATACGAGAGAAGGAAGCACACATTAACATAAGTGGAATTGCATTTGCACACTATTGTTGAATTTTGGAAGTCGTAAACAAATTATAGAAGATTTTATAGAGACAGAAGTGGCATTAAGCCCACAGTGCAGTGGCGCTGCCGCCATTGTCTTCTGAATAATTGTCCCCAGCTTGCCGATGATGAATGAGGGTTGGCAGTGGAAAGGTGAAGATACCCCTGGGAGAGAAAGAAGCCACATTAATTCCTTTAAATGTTGCTTCAACTTTGAGGTTAAGATAATGGCAAGGGATCACACCCCAATCCAAATGGACTTACAAGCAGAATAGGAGGAAAAAAAAATCTTTAAAAATCTCTCGCTGGGGGTATGTGATTGCCCTCCATCTATATTCACCGGGTTCTCAGGGCTCCCGGTTAATGGCCATTCTGCTGTGATAAGAGGCAACATTTGGCCGTGGTAGAAACCTTTGCTTAGTTTCGGGCCCCCAAAGCTTCAGCATTCAGCAAACACGCATTTAAGGTTTCCTGTTATTTACATTGAAATTTTTCTATTGACCCTGCCAGTGTGAATGAATTTCAAACAAGTCGTTTCTTTCTCTGGATGGATTATTTCCCCAGGATCTTGGTAGGGGTTATTTTTAATTCCTCTAGGAGTTCCCTCTATTCTTGTTAGCACCCTGAGGATTTGCTTTCTGTCTTCCTCCCTGTCGCCTGACGCATGCCCCCTCCTCCCCTGCACCCTATCCTGGGTGTTCCAACCCCGGCGTAGGGGACGCTGGGTAATAGCCACTCTTCTGCAACAGAGACACTAGTTAGGCCTTCAGAATCGACATTTTCACCATCTGTTACATAGAATCTAGAAATGTGATGGGAAAGCAAGTTGTAATTAACTAAAAAACGGGTGCGATTTGGTGTTTTAGCCCATTTAGAATTGAGAGAAGAAGCCTTCCAACTGCCATGAAAAGAAATGCAGCTTGACTCTTATTTATTTTTTTAATTAACAGGCTTTATTTTCAGGAGCCGTTTTGGGGCCGGTGAGGGGAAAACACAGAGAGTTCTGGTATACTCCCTCCTCCCCTTTCTCTTGCCCGTTTCCCCTGTTAACGTCTTGCAAGTACATTTGGTCCACTTATTACAATTGATGGGGTGATGGTGACACGCGAATTAAGTGAAATCCGTAGTTTACGTTAGAGTTTACTCATGGCGATCATGTTAATCAGCTTTTCATTATGACAGTGAAATAACGAAGGCGGGATATTTTATTTGAAGCAAGTAAGTTCATTTAGTTTATCATTCTGGAGGTTGGAAGTCTACATAGTGTGGATTCAAACAAGGACCCCTCTCTCCTTGCCGCATCCCATTGTGACCTAACCATGTCTGTGCTTGAGTGACCTCTCTCTCAGTCCTTATAAAACCACCAGGATTCAATTACAAGGGCACCACCCCAATGATTACTCACCAATCACTTTCCCAAGGTTCCACTTCTAAATATCACAGGCAGATTATGTACACCTTCTTCTTTTTCTTATTTTTGTGGCACTGGGGATCGAACTCACAACCTCGCGCCTGCCAGACAGGCGCTTAAGCCACTGAGTCAAACTCCCGGCCCTAGTTTTTTGAGACAGTGTCACACTATGTCATTCAGGCCAGCCTTGCGCTCACGTTGTAGTGCAAGCTGGCCTCAGACTCACAATATTCCTCTTACTTCAGCCTCCTGAGTGCTGGGATTAAAGGCGTGCACCACCACGCCTGGCTCTGTGTACACCTTCTTAATAACATTAACGTAAGACTTTGGGGACTAAACTCCTGAGAGTTGAGGTTAAGGAGACAAACTACAATATATTCAAACCACAGCAGTGCTGCACATTCTAAAGATTTTGACAGACTCATTGGGTATGGTGGTGCATGCCTGTAATTCCAGCACTCTGGGAGACTGAGGCAGGAGGATTGCGAGTTTGAACCCAGTCTGAGCGACTTGGTGAGACCCCGTCTCAAAATAAAAACAAAGTAAAATAAAATAAAATAGGCTGGGAATGTAAGTCAGTGCAAAGACCCTGGGTTCAACCCTTGGCCAGGGGTGCAGGGGCCTGGAGTGTCTACCACTATAGTCTCTGACAAGTAGTTTGACTGCCCTGCGTTCCTCATCCCTGTCCACCCCCAATCTCTGGGAACTACTGATCATTTTATTGTCTCAGTGGTTTTATCTTTTTCAGAAAAGAATACAGTTGGAATCTTATGCTAGGAAGCCTTCTCAGATTGGTTTCTTTCACTTAGCAATATGCATTTAAGGTTCTCCTACATTCGTGCCTTGATAGCTCATTTCATTTTTAATGTGGTATCATCAGCTTGCACTTCCTAATTGACTGCTAGCATTGTGTTGTGTTGAGGAGGGAGAATAATTTTCTTTCTAAAATTTAAACCAAGATTCTCAAGATAGGGAGATCGCGAAAATAAGGGGGGGGGGTATTGGGCCATTGCAGATGCTAGGCAATCCCAGACCCTAGCAGCAAGGTTTGGTGGTGGCTAGAAAAATGTCCACCTAATCTAAAAGGCCTTGGTGTAGTGTAATGTGGGGAAGGAAGGCACAGACTTTGTACAGTGACCTGCGCTGGCTGCAGGAAGCAGGGAGGGCTGAGGGTGATAGGAAGGGGTCTGGTTTACTCAGCACCGGCCCTGAAGAAGGCAGAGGGGATGGCTCCTCCCAGCTTTGTTTCTGTGGGTTCAGAAATATGAAGGTGCCTCTGTGTGTGCGTGAGAGAGAGAGAGAGAGAGATCGCCCGGGGATTGAATTCAGGGCCTTGGCAAAGAGCTACATCCCTACTGTGAAGGGTTTTATGGGGCGAGAAGGAGGTCTGGAGGCTGCAGGCAGGACAGGGGTCTTGTCAGTGCAGGTGTGTGTCTTATTTTGATCTCCCGTGCTCCTTACTAAGGTTGATGTCTTAACTATTCCTCTGAGGCCTCTGTTCAAGTTTTGAATGCCAAGTAAATGGGAAAGATGCTAAAAGCTTAGGAAAGGAAAGCTCAAGTCATCCCATGAAGGACAGCTTCCGGAAGGGCCGCCCTGTTCCGGGATCACATGAAGCAGGAGGCGAGAAGATTTAGGGTGAGGGGCAGACCTCTAAGGAGAAGCAATTGCTGGTGGAGGCTGTAAGCAGGACAGAGTGGTGCCTAGCAGCTTGGGATCAGATTTGGGTCAAGGTTTTAACATACATTCAAGAATGTGAAGCATTATTTTATTTTTTGGCTGTACTTTGTTAACTGATTAACACCTCCTACCCCCAGCGGTCTGTGAGGCTCTGCATTTCCTGGAACCTGCGGGACTTACAAGTTTGGAAACTTCTAGGCATCCATCCATGCAGGGGTCTGGAATTGGACATTGTGAGAGCTGACAATTGGGTGTCCCTGCAAACTCTGGAAATTCTTTAGTTACTCTTATGTTGGCATCCTCCGACCTAAAGGAAGACAAGACACAGTAGGTAAATTTAAGATTAATAAATCTTGCAAGACAGATACTCCTTCAAGATTATCACTCCTGCACTTGTAAACTGAAGTAGGATCTGATCCAAAATGTTAAAATAATAAGAGAGACAAAGAATTGAGTTTCCTTGTCTCCTTTCTTCCTCTCTTTAATTCTTCTACCCTACCTCAGGCAAGCCTGGCATCTTTTTTTTTTTTTCCTACCACTGATAATCTAATAAAGTTAAATCACCAGCATAATGTACAAAATAATGAGACCGATGGGATAATACACATGGGAAAATCAGGCTCACTGATTTGATCATGTTTTACATATTCCTGTTAGCATTTTCCCTTGGACGATTATAAGTGGCGTTCGATATCTTGTCTCATGCTCTGTAAGAAAAAAGAGATTTGTTATGCCGTGGATGTACAGTAATTCAAATCAATTCAAGGAGGTTGTAATTATAGGTGTCAACACCTGGTGAGTATCAGTCACATATTCAGTCCACTTACAGTTTTTGAACACATGCTGAGGGATCTGAGGATGGTCCTTCCAGGAAAAGACAAGGACCTCGGCTTGGCCTGGGCAAGTTCTTGATATCTTGGTGCAGAAAAACATTTCAGGTCGCACCTGTGAGAGACACAGGCAGCGTTAGAAAGTGATGAAGAACTTGAAGCCTGTGATGAAGAGTTTGGGGTCTAAATATATTGGGGCCATTTCATCTCACCCAAAGAGAAGCTGAGCTTTGCCCTCAGCTCCTGGGTGTGATCTCTAAACTCTTGGACTGTCCTGTCTGATAAGTGTGTTGTTTACTTAGGGCCCTTGGGTCACATCAGATAGTCCAACAATCGGATTTATAGCGGGGCCTTTGGACTGTCTGGTATCAGCCTAACCTCTTGCAGGTCTGGAGAGTAACCATCAGCCTTTACTGTGGGCAGCCAGCCATATCCATGTGACCTAATCCCAATGAAAACTCTGAATGCAAGACCCAGGGAGCATTGGCAGTACACCGTGAGTATTGTAACGCATCACTGCCAGGGGATCTTAGTGCTGTCCTTGACTCCCCTGGGAAAGGATATTGGAGACCGTGTGTAAGGAACTGCCTTGGATGCAGGCCCACACCCCTCTCCACATGGCTACATACTAATCTCAGTCTGCATACTTCTTTATAATAAACTATTGCCAAGAATCACCAGTTTTCAGTGGGTTCTAGGAGTTCTTATAGCAACTCAGCGTAAGAGTAGTCTTGGGGACCTCTAAATTTGCAGTCAGAGGTGAGCATCATCTTGGGGACTCCGTAACTGTGCAGTTGCCATCGGAGTTTAATGAAGGGAAGAACAATATTTGATTTCTGCTTTAGGAAGATGATATTCCACTGCTTTGTTAGAATGCTACTATTGGAAAGGAGAAGAGGTGGTGAGAAATGATTATATAAGAAGCAAGGTTTACTGATTACAGTGACAGTATTTATTGATAAATTGCCTGTCTTATTTTCTATCACAGACAGGTATCTATGACTAGAAGATAAACCACACTGTTAAATACCAACGAGTTTTAGGTTGTGTTACAGAATGACTTTCTGAAGAATCTAGAAAATTCTTCTGGTGATTTTTAATTAAGCCCTTGGAGCTCATCCTCTCTTTAGGGCTGTATCCTTTGAAAAATATTTGATCTACTGTGAGTATTCATAGACCTTCCAGCAGTTATTCTCTTGGTGTATAATTTAGAAATGTATAGTTGAGGAAAATCAGAGACTACTTGGGTTTTAAATGTTGGTCCTGCATTTGAAAGCCAGTGCTTTCTCTAAGGTATTTTGTCATGGTGTTATGCCTTGTGTCCAGAACACACAAGAATTTCATGAAACTTTATTTTAATCTTTTGTATTGGATGTAATGATGGATGCTAATTTGGAGGAAATGTGCTCAGTGCCCAGCTGTAAAATGGCATGTATAATATACTAGGGGCATATTAGCAAATGAACAAATAAATAAGTGGCATTTGAGCCATAGACTGTCTTTCTAAAACCAAGCATGGGAAAACTCCCTGGAATTTGATTAAGTTTCAAGCAAACAGGTTTCTTTCTGATAGTCTATCCTCTGAATGAAAGTCTAAATTTTGGCTCAGTTGAATGGAACCTGATGTGGTTAATACCTCTAGCTTTGTTAATCTAAATCTATTGCCTTTTTAAAAAATGGGAACAATATTTGGTTGACTTACTATGCTCATGATGAATTCTGCTGAGTACCAGGAAATAGGCTAGGTACGAGCAACCCAAAAGTAAATTACAAAAGTATTACAAAAGCAAAGAAGATATCACCCTTAGCCTTGCCAATTGTGTGTTTGGAGTGACACGTCCTTAGGAAGCAAGGGAGGTAGAGGGAATGAGACTCAGTTTCTGTTAGACAAGACATTTCTTTGGGTGTCGAGATCAATGCGGCACTTGAGGACGAAATAGAAAGTAGGTAGTAAACGTGCTCGAGGTACCTTTTATCCCCATGGGGCTCGCTTCCATATTGAGTAGATAAATGAGATCAGGTGTTCAAGGGAATAGACAACCAGTTCTCTTCTAGTTAAGGGCACAAATTTCATACTGTTTCATACTGTTTTCATACTCTTCCTGAAACTTCTCCATGGATCTTTGCTTTTCTTCCTGTGTCATTCTTTCCATTTCTCAGGGCTAGTGGTTCAATTTTTTCGTATCTGGGACTATTCTGCTCTGCTCCACCTGGCTCTGGGCCCTGTGAAGTTAAAAATATAGAACTCCACCATCCACGTGAAGCCTTCCCACTCAAGTTCTTTGGGGGTTATGGTGAAAAATAAAACAGTGAATTTGCCCTCAAATAGTTTTTAAACTATAGGGAGGTATGGCAAAGGCTTAACACACTCTCCTGAGAGGATAGTGTAAAGTTAAATCCATAGTGCCCTCATGGGAGGAAATTGAAGTTGTATCTCCTAGGGAGGAGGTACTGGGGTGCAGAGAGAGGCCGAGCCAGGTGGTGGGGTCACAGTTGGCTGATAACATTCTTAGGTGTTTTGTCTACTGGTTCATGTCACTTTCTAGCTTGAACTTAGCCATGTTGGGAGGATTTACACCAAAGAAATTGACAGACACTACAGCTGTGGGCTCCCTCCATTCAGGGCTGGCTGCTGGATATTTTTCAGCGCCCTGTGGATATGGTGAAACTATGGGATGGCAAAAAGAAGAACTTGGGATGGCAAAGGGAAAGTTGTCTTGGCTAAACTTAGACAGGGAGGCAATGAAGGACATGTGTGTGTATGTGTGTGTGTGTGTGTGTGTGTGTGTGTGTGTTTAGTCAGCCTAGTTGGAGGTTGGAGAAATCAGGGAGCATTAGGATTAAGAATGGGGCTGGAAGATAGGCTAGGGACTTCTCATGTTTTTTTTTTTTTTTTTGGAGATAGGATCTTGCTGTATAGCCAGGTTGACCTCCAAATTACAATTCTCCTGCCTCAGCCTCCTAAATGCTGGGTTACAGGTATGTACTTCCATGCCTGGCTCAAGTTTAGAGTCTTCAGTATCACACCATTCAGCTTAAATACTAGACTAAATAACTTTTTGTACTCCAGTTGATGAACAGTAGGGAGTTTCTGAAAGTTATGGAACATGAGCATGAGGTGGTCACAGAAGATGCTCTAATCTGCCACCCAAGACCGAATCTAAGTCCTCCACATACAGTCATTTCCCAAGTCTCCTACTCCTGTGTTCACAATTGCTATTTACTTCGTCCCTTCATTTCCATTGCCTGTGGGAAACTTTGGCACAGGAATGAGGTTCCCGTCTTTAGAAGGCCTTTTCCATATCAAGATTGCATTTTTGGCACTTGTGGAGGTACAAGAAGGTGAAATGAATCTAATTTAGTGTTTCCCTTAAATGATCAGCCAGTTGCTCCAGTGCACTGATGAGTTCATCCTTTCTTGGCTGATTTTAAAGGTCAGGACCCACACAGGTCACTGTCTGGGCTCCGGCCAGGGAGTTCTGTGATGGTGCAAGGCCTTTTCCTTTTCTGAGGTTTCCCGAGATGCGGTATTAATTGGGCTGCATTCATATGGAATCAAACCATGGGCAAGATATTAGGGAAGTGAAAAAGGAAAGGAGAGCAATTGATAAATCGATGCAAGTTATCTTGGTACATCAAGAGTTTTGATTTTAATCTGTGCGATGAAAAGTATAGTAACTATTACTTGCATGTAGCTTGTTACACGCAAGGCACTCTGTTAAGACTCTACAAACTTGAATTTCTTTGTCCTTTGTAATAACTATATATCTGCCCCATTTTACAGATGAGGGAACTGAGGCAGAGAGTGATGAAATCTGGGTCCAAGGTTGGAGAGCTAGTGAGTGTCGGACCCAGGAATCGACAGGACTTTCACAGACTGCGAGCCCGATTATCCAGGAGGAAATATTCTTTCTAGTGAGAGGCTATAAATAAAAATCTAGGGGGGATGGATGTGAGCAAAATAGAGTACACACATGGAATTCCCCCAAAATGCGAAACTCGGGGAGAGACAGGGCAAGGGTGGTGAACATGAACGAAATATGTTATGTGTGTGTACGAATCTGTCAAAATGAAAGCCATTAATTTGTCTAGTCAATAAAAAAGAGTGAAAAAAAAGGACTTCTGATATTGCATCATAGTCAAAATTAGTGCAAAGTATTATTTTTGCCCTTTAGTAGTTAAATGTTTGTGAAAACCTGTGCATGCACTTTAAATGTGCTATGCTAGTTTGAAATAGAGTGGGTAATAATTTCCAAAGGAAATCTATTTTTAAAAATACTGGTTGAAATAGAATATCCACTTGGATGATACTAAAATGGATTTGCTCGAATGTATGTTTGGAACAAAATGGAGAACACAAAAAAATCTTGATTTTGTGGCATTGGTTTATATATTGAGGTGCTTTCCCTTATTACTGCGTATCAAAACTTGTAGTGGAGAAAACTCCTTTTTAAAATTAAAGATATTGTTAGGATTGTAATGTTGGGAGACTACATTTAATTTTTAACCTGCATTTCATGGCTCTGTCCCATGGATTATAACTGGTGCCCATTCACCCAAGGATACAGGGTAATAACCTTTTCACCAAAGACAAAAAGAATGAAAAAGAGAATACCCCAGGGTTTGGGTGACCATTTAAGTCTCTGTCTGTCTTTATAAAACAATCTATTCAGTTTCCTGCTCCATTTTATGTTTTCCAAAGCTCTGTTGGTTATTAAAAAAAATTAATTGCTTCAAGGTATTATTTTCAAAAGGGTTAGAAATAAATTACCTTAAAAATCAGAACTAGGTTTGCACAATAATAGCAAGAAGATAAAATATTATTATCATACATATCTATTTTCAAACTAGAGCATAGTTGAGTGTGATTTAAAGTATATACTAAGGTATTTTTATTATTCATGATTTAAAAGCAGTGTTAGTAATCTACTCCTTCAGCACATTAGCTAATTAGTCTTGTGGAAAGTTATATAAAGACAGAATTTTAAGAGATTTGCAAAAATTGTTGATTAGAAAAGTATGCTAAACCAATGCAGCACCAAAAATTATATGTTGTAAATAAAAACATGAGCATTGCCTTTTTGTGTTAGCACATTTACCACAGGACTTTGCACATGGTACCATCAAATAAAAGCATCCAATCAGTTGAAGGCTTTAATAGAAAAAAGAATGCCCTCTCCCGAAAAGAGTGAATTCTGCCTCCAGACTGCCTTTGGAGTGGGGTTGAAATGTTACCTTCCTTGGGTCTCCAACTTGGTCTACTCTACAGATTTCAGACTTGTCAACCTGTCTTTCTCTTTCTTCTCTTTGTCTTTCTCTTACACACGTACACACACACACTCTTTTTCTCTCTCTGTCTGTCTCTCTCAGGCATGTTGTTCTGGATAACTCTTGAATAACACAGAATGATCATCAACTAAGTATGACAAATATAATTGTGTCAGGGTTTGGAAGACAAAAAATGTACTGCTGTAAAAATCTTACGTTGAGCAAACTTCCAGGAAAATGGTGGAGCAGTGAGGAGCAGAGAAAGAACCTCTCCAAGTTTTGGTGCCCAGACCCTGGAATATAGCAACATGAGGAAGAGAAGGTAGAGAGAGGTGGGTCGCATGGACACAGGAAGGATCTGAACTGAGGCTTGGAGCCCATGGAGAGAGATAATTCAGGAATTCAGCAAAAATAAGAAAACCAGGGGTGGTGGACCTGCCGGCTGGGTAGAAACAGTAAGGAAGCTGTACAGCCCCGCTGTGTGCCGGCAGAGGCCCTGCCAGCTGGGGAGAAGCAGTAAGGAAGCTGTATAGCCCCCCTGTGTGCCGGCAGAGGCCCTGCCCACCAGGGAGAAACAGCAGGGAAGCCACTTTCTCCTCCCCTCCAACCCCTGCCATGGGCAACCAGATATGACACAGGCCGAGATGATAATACCTGAAGTAGGGAAGCAACCTGACATTTATGTTGTTTGATTGACTTTGCAGGCCCGGTATCGGTGGTCTGGGTAACTATTTAGAGGATAACAACAATATGCAATATAGCAACAATTGTGGATTTCCTATTGTTCTATTACTGTTTTGTTTTGTTTCATTTTACTGTTCTGGTTTACTCCCTTTAAAACAAAAAAAATCTTATGTTGAGATGAACATTAACTTGATTATCATCATTAAAAAAAATGAAGCTGATTTGCTTCAGTTCATAAACCCCTCCCCCATTTCTTTATCACAGGCTTTTCATGCCCCATTTTCAATCTCTTTCTTCTCATGTGCCCTTTGGGTTTACTTTAACTTGAGTCTTTAAAGGTGTTAGTGTTGCCCCGTCATTAAAATTCATTTGAATCTAAAGTCTGGGAGGTTCTCTTTGCATGAGTACATGGAGCTTTACCTTGAATAGCGTTGGTGACCTTGAACAAATTGCTTCACCCCTCAGTCTTATCTGTTAAATGATGTTAAAAGTTAACAAATCCACTAATTTATGTAGTTAGCTTTAGAGGAGCATCGCTAGGTCTTTATGGAGTGTAGCTTAATACTTAATTTTATTGTGAGTTCAATAAAGCCAGCACTAATTCTTTTGATATTTGTTACCTTGAGTTCAAGTTGTCTAGGTGCAGTTATAAATTAGAAAAAATAAGAGACAGTAAAATGAAGCTTGTCTACTTATAGACATGTATGGTGCTAGAAGAGGGGAATTCAGGACAAAAATGATGCATGGTGGTAGAATTTGAGACTCAAGACAGGAACACAGAGAGCAGCCATGTGGTAGTTTTAAGATATGGTGGGGAGAGAGAAAGAAAGAGAGAGAAAGAGAGAGAAAGAAGAATAAGAAGAAGAAGATGGGGAGGAGGAGGAGAAGGAGGAGGAGGGGAGGGAGGGGAGAGGAGAGGAGAGGAGAAGAGAGGAGAGGAGAGGAGAACTTTAATATCAGCACTGTCCATATGTCATTGGCCCAAACCCATTGTTGAGGTCTTTGCAAGGGGTACAGGTATAAGGATGGGTGGAGATCCAATCTATACTCTATCTCATATATGTTATTCTTTATTTCTTAAAGCAAATTAAAAAGGGAAAAATGAAAGTTCATCATGTATCTTAAAAATCAAAAGAAATCATTGTTTAGGGGATTTCCTTTTAGCTCAAGAAAACTAGATCTGTGTCAATTGGAGTTCTATAGGATGAATAATAAATTAAAGAGTTGGATGAAGTGTTTCTTTTCCATGTAACCTGGTGTGATTTCTCATGCGTAATTTGAAGAAATGTTTCATGGGGGAAAACCTTTCTATTGGGATTTAGATACATAATTTTAATTCTTGGAGTCAGTTGTTTCCCTGATGCAGGCATCTTTACAGTGTTCTTGTAGTTGAAGAAGTATTGATCAGTTTGTCAGCATTATTGATTTTTATTCAGCATCAGTGCTCCTGAAACCAGTGCAGAGATATCTTTGGGATAAACATCTGTCCTATAAAATTTTTTAAAACTACAGCCGTGACTATCAATTTTCATTATTTTAAGTGCGGTTCTTGTTGGCAGTCTGGCACCCAAGATGATCTCTTTGAATCCTTTGCAGTCGTGCGATTTTAAGAATCTTTGCTGGAAAACTAGCCAAATCTCTTGCAGAAATAGATCAACAAGGGACTCATAAGTGTTCATTGCTTTACATCTGAGAGTCTTTTGCTGCTGTGAGGATAAAGACCGGCTCATTGCTAGGGATTAAAGGGTTTCAAGGCAGATTGAATGATAGCCAGCTGACATAAAGTCTAGTTTATATTCTTACTTTGATATCCCCCAAAGATTTTATGTTTACAGAAATTTGAGAATGAGCTTACTGTTTGTACATGTTGGCATCCTCTCTGTAAGTCTCATCCTATAGGAAACCAGAGAATACATTCTGGAAGATAAGCAGAAGGAGGAATAACAGGGGAGACACTGAGCGAGAACAAAGGATGTGATATAGACCCGAAAAACGATGATGGGCCTAGTAGTGCTTTTGGAAACCCTGGAGGCTAGATGTGAAAATTTCTCATCCCCACCAGCCTAAAGAAAAATCTAGAACTAGAAAAGTGAAGATTGATCACTTAACTCTCTTCTGATCTTATTTTTGTTTCAGTAGTAATTATTTAGTGAAGGAAAATGAAATGCTTCAGAGGGGGAACATAACTTGATGGCTTGTGTATAGTTCTGAAGACACGGTATCCTATGATATTTAGCCACCAACGTGTCTTCATTTTAAAGACGAGGGTGCTGTTGTTCTTTTAGGGTGGTATGGACTCCCTGAAATGCAAGGCTAGTTTGTGTTTTCAAGAAGAAATTTCTCTTTGATCTTTCCTTTTTTCTTTTTTGTCAATCAGAATTCTGAATGATGCTTTCTTGCATACCTTGCTTCATTGTTCAGACTTTATCGCAGCCTCCTGTGTAAACATGAAATGGAGTAGGACACTGAGGCAGGACAAGATTCAGAACTGGTGGGACCTAAAGCTTATATAATTTATGGAGTTCTCTTTAAGAAAACACATAAACAATAAATGCAAACTTAAGTACAGAAGAAAATTTTTAGATTGGGATTGGAAAACAAAATTATACAGCTCTTTGCACCACCATTCATAATAGCCAGGATATGAAATGGACTTAAATGTCACCATCAATGGACAAATGGATCAAGAAAATGTGGACACAACGGAATTACTGCACAGCCATAAAAGGATGGAATTCTATCATTGTAACAACATGGAAGGATCTTGAAGACATTAAAGTGAAATAAAGTAGGCACGGAAAAAATCAAATAACATTCGATCTCACTCATATGTGGCTTCTAAAAAAATGGAAGTTGAGTGTAATATAATGGTTACCAGAGACTGAGGAGAGAAAGGGGGATGGGAAGAGGTTGGTCAATGGGTACAAAATGACAGGTAGATATGAGGAATAAGGTCTAGCATTCGATGGCACCGTAGGGTGACTATAGTTAGCCATAAGGCACTGTACAAGTTAAGAAATTTGGGAGAACTTTGAATGTACTCATCATAAAGAAATGATGAAAGTTTATGGTGAAAATTACCTTGATTTGATAATTACCCAAAGCATGTTTGAATCAAAAGATTACATAACTCATTGTTTCAATCAAACAAATTTAAAAAAGAGACAAATACAACAAAATCTACATGATCCAGGAAAGCGATACATTGCTTTTGTTGATAGATTGAGTTTTCTCCTTGTGGTATTTTTTTCCTTTATAGGTTTTGGTTGTATAGTCTTGACAATGACATTGTGCTACTGCTTCCTATTGAAAGGATGGAAAGATAATTCAGTTGTTTTTCTAGCATGACTGACCCACATTTTACTGTATTACTAATGCTTAGAAAAGTTTACTTTATTGTTCTACATGTTTATTGGGAATGTCATTTACATTTTTAAGACTGGTTAAGATTCAAATTTGAGAAAATTGCTTTCTGGTTTCTTTTTTATATAGTCTATTATATTGCAATATTTCAGAATTTCTTAGGCAGTGAATAGCCTTGTTCTTGGAATTAACAATTCTTACCGTCTAAGACCTTGTACATTATAAATTTTGTATTGCCTTCATCAATGCCAGAACTTCCTGATAAGTCAAGAAAAACACTTAATCTTTTCCCAATACATTCATTTATGTTTCTCTTTATTAACTTAATGATTAATAATCCAAGAATGTGTTCATTATTACTAGTCAACATTTGTCTCTTCCTTGAATAAATTACTGCTTTTGGTATGATTTAAACATTTTTGATATAATTTTCTTTTCTTGGTATCAGAATAATTTCTATTGATTTCAGTACACTTTTATCTCTTTGTTACATATTCCATTTTTTATTTGAGCTTTCAGTTCTTTAATCAATTTAAAGAGGAAAAAGAAGATATCTTTATATACATCCAGGATTTTAGAATTGCTCCTTTATTTTATCAAAAGCTTAAAAGACATCTTTCTAAATTGTAGTTAAAATGGTGTATTTAAACTTTCCTATTATAGACCGAAATGTATGGTGTGTTTCAAATTGTACACACTGCATCATTTCTGACAGGAGAGAGCTTCTATTTTGACTGTGCATTGATGAACAGTGAATCTGTTGCTTGCAATTTTACACATCTGATGATTGGGAGTCTTTCTTTCTTTCCTTTTTTTTAAAATTAGCTTCTGGGTTGGTACCTTTCAAACCTATCAGATCATTATATAAGTTTTGACCTTTTTCCTTTGTATCTTACACTGGATAAGTGGATACAGGGGAAACAGGGAGACTCTTCAGCCATTTCTCCAGGAAGCTGAGCAATATTTTAACTATGTGTGGAGGGACTGGCAAAACACATTCTTAAATCACATAAACCCCAAATCAGTGTTTCCCAACTCCACTTTCCTATTAACAAACGTCAAAAATGCCTACAGACACTCTAATGCCACTGGACACAAGAGGAACATGTGGCAGAGAAGTCTGATTGGAAATAGAGTCCTTAGCTAACTGCGGTTAAAAAAATCTTGAGGATATATTAGAAACTCATGAGAGGAGAGACTAAGATGGCAGAGCAGCAAGCAGTAGAGAAAACAGCCTCTCTGAGTGTTGCCATCCAAACACTGTAATATAGCATTATGAGGGAGACAGAAGAAGGGAAGTGGGTCCACTGAAATCAGGAAGAATCTGAAGTGTGACTTGAAGCCCACAGAGAGAGTAGAGAGAGAAACTCCAATGAAGAAGAAGGTAGCTGGCAGCACCTTCTTCATGAGACAGGACTCACTGTGTGAGTGGAAGAGGTCAAACCTGTGGACCCAGGGTGATGATGATGGCTGGTGACCCTGGAGGTATCTGCAGAGAGATGTGGTAGTGGAGGGGAGCAGCAGACATGAAGGACTGCACTGGCTGGTGGTGAGTGCAGAGGACTTAGTCCTCCTGTGGGAGACACTGATTAGCTGGGAGCCAACTTGGAGATGAGCCAGCTGAACTCAGAACTCTGAACTGCTGCCAGCTCCATTTAGTAGCTCCCAGCTGGGCACAGACCTGCAGAAATTGCTTGGATGGTGGTGAGCCCAGTGAGACTGGTCTCAGGGCAGACTTGCTGAAATTATCCACTATCCCACCAAAAAGATACTGCTGGCTTGCTGGGAGAGATCTGCATGAGTCAAGACTCTGTCTCCACAGGTGGTCTACTAGTGAAACCATAGAAAGCCCTGGAAGTGAACTTTTTCTTTTCTTTGTTTTTCTTTTTCTTTCTCCTTGTTTGATCTTGTTCTTATATGAGTGTGAATGTGGTTCCTAGCCTCTTTGTGATGGTGGTTCTGTTCTGTTCTTCCTTTTCTCCTTTCCTTCAGTCTTCTGTACCAGTTTCCCCAAATTGGCATGACCTCCCTTTGTCCTTCAACTTTCTAATCTCTTTCTCTTCTTCTACTTCTCCATTTTCTCATTAATGCATTTTAAAATTTAATCCCTCAGGGCAAAATTGACTTGTATACTGCATATAATTTTCTGTTTTTTTAAAGATTTTATTATACAACCACAATTTTTTTTCATATGGTTAAAAGTGGCAAATTAAAAGTTAGCTCAGTTTGTCATTTTCTAGGATGTGTTTGATGCTATTGGTTCCATTGTAGTCAAAATTGACATAATTGATCTAAACTACTGTTGGTCCTGGTATTCTATGACTGAGATTGACTAAGGGTTACAAAAAATACTGTGGCACATGCCAAAGAACCAGGGACTGGGCCAAACAAGCAACAACTTCTCATCTCCAACAAACTGAAGAGGTAAGATCTTCCAATAGACTGAAACCCAAAAATCAGCTACACTTGGAAGATACTTCAGAGAAGTAATAATTACCTAGGGATCCTAAATACTAGCAATAAAGCAACCCATGATAGGCAATTTACAAGCATCACCTCAGAAATTCAACTAAAAAAAGAAAAACAAGAAGACACTTAAATAAAATGCAACCCCAGACATCAAGTTCACCAAAGGCAAATTCAGGAAGCAGTGATGTGAGAAAATCCAAAAGCCTCTCATCAGGCCTCTCTGAAGTGATAACAACAAAGCAATTGAATGAGGCTCTGCAAAAAATTAAATCAGAGATAATCTCTCAGATAAAGACCATGCTTAGAGATGCTAGAGCAGATACAGACAGGAAAATAGATGAGCTCAAGAAAATTATGGAAGCTCAGCATACAAAAAGCATAGAATACATAAAGCAGATTCAAACAGATATCCAGGAGGATAAAAATTTCATTGAAAGTATTCAAAGCAGATTAGGCCAATGTGAGGACAGGATCTCAGATATCGAAGACAGGCTTGCAGTTAATGATCAGGAAAAGAAAGATTTCTCAAAAACAGCAAGGGATCATGAGAAATCAATCCAGCAGCTGCTAGATGAAACAAAGAAGAATAACTTAAGGTTGATTGAAGTCAATGAAAAAGCAGGAGATACCACAAGTGATATTAAAAAATGTTCACAGACATCATGGCAGAAAACTTTCCTGGCAGAGAAAAAGAATCTGACATACTGATAAGTGAGGCATTTAGAATTCCAATTAGCCACAATAAAAAAAATCTGTAGCAAGGTATACAATAATCCAGATTCCAGAAATTTAGCACAAGAATAGAATCTTAAAAGCTGTTGAATAAAAGAAACAAATCACCTATAAAGGAAAGCCCTTCAGAATAACAGCTGACTTCTCAGCACAAACTCAAGTCAGAGAGCTTGGAGTGAAACATTCCAAGTTCTAAAGAAAAACAACTTTCAACTCAGATTAATGTACCTCGCAAAACTATCTTTCAAAACTGATGGAGAAATAAGATACTTTCATGACAAAGAACATCTGAGGAAATTTAAAACCACCAAACCAGCACTTCAAAATGTTCTGAAGGACGTTCTAGAAAGAGATAATAAGGATTAGAGCTCCATGAACCCCAGCAGAAGGAATACACGAGGCAAAGCAAACAATTAGAGGGAGGGAGGAAAAAGGGGGGAACCAATAACAGTAAAATAACATGACAAGGGTAAGTCAGTACATATCAGTTATAACCATCAGTGTTAATGGTCTCAATTCACCAATCAAAAGAAACAGACTGGCAGAATGGATCAAGAAGCAAGATCTAAAAATATGCTGCATACAAGAAACATATTGAATTAAAAAAAAATTCATAGGTTGAAAGTCAAAAGATGAAAAACAATGCTCCATGTGACAGGAACCCAGGAAAAAGCAGGAGTAGCTATTCTATTTGTAGACAAAGTGAATATCATACCAAGCCTGATTAAGAGAGAGAGAGAAGGTTACTATATCCTTGAAAAGGGAAAAATTCAAGAGGAAGAGATGACAATCATAAATCAATGTGCAACAAATAACAGTGTACCCAACTGTATAAAACAAATATTTTTTGAGTATATAATACATTTGATATCTTGCTGAAAATGTATTTTTTTTATTTAAGAGAAAGAAGACACAGAAAAGAAAAACAAAAAAGCAAAAGAGACAAACAAGCAACAGCAAATCCAATACAATAACAGTATAGGTTTACAAAACAAGACGATAGGAATTTGACAATGATTGTAATATTGCAAATTGTTACTTTCAAAATTGATCTAATCATGTGGGTATTAACTGTTCTTTTCCAATAACTAATACATATAGTAGTATAGTCATTTTAGCTAGAAAGAAGGGAGGGAAAAGGAAAAAGACATAAATCTGTATATAAGTATATGTAAGATAACTGAAATTACTATACTGATGAAGATATTAGTTATTGAGAAAGAACGGTTAATACTCATATGATTAGATCAATTTTACGTGTCTATATCTGTTAATGTAAACTACCGTGTTGGAGGTAATGATACAAAATATTGCAGCCATTGTCAAGTTCCTATCATCTTGTTTTGTAAACCTATAATGTTACTGCTGTAGATTTGCTGTTGTGGTTTGTCTCTTTTACTTTTTGTCTTTCTTATGTGTCTTTTTTTTTCTTAGATAAAAGAAATATACATACAAACAAATTTATGTCTTTTTCCTTTTCCCATCTTTCTTTACTCCTTTTCCCTATCCCAGTTACTTTGCCTCTTTGAGCAGTTTCTTACCCTTACACAGTATTTATTGTAGATTTTGGATTGTATATACTTTTTCAGTTTCTTACACTAGGGAGAAAATATGGTATTTACACATGTGAGTTTGATTAATTTCACTTGTATGGTCTCAAGTTGCATCCATTTACTTACAAAATTCTTGATGTATAAAACAAATATTAATGCACATGAAATCAAATAAGCACTAATACAATTGTATTGGAGGATCTCAATAGCCCACTGTCACAAATAGAGCAACATGACAAAAAAACAATGAAGTATTACAACTGAACCACACTTTTGAACAAATGACCTTAGTAGATGTGTACAGAGTGTTCCACCCCACAACATCAGAATACACATTAATCAGCTGCACGTGGGACATTCTCCAAAACAGACCACATACTAGCACATAGAACATGTTTATGTAAATGTAAAGGAATTTAAATTATCCCATGCATGTTATCAGACTATAATGCAATGAAATTGGAAATTTGTGGCAAAAGAAACCACAAACACTTCATAAACAAATGGAAATTAAATAACACCCTGCTGAACAACCTATGGGTCACAGATGAAATTAAAGGAGAAATTAGACAATTTTTACAGTTGAATGATAACAACAGTACAATATTCTGGAACATACAGGATGCAATAAAAGCAGTCTTAAAAGGAAAATTTATAGCAGTAAATACCCATATCAGGGAAACAGAGCAAGTGCTTATAAACAACTTAATGGTGAACCTCAAACTTCCAGAGAAAGAAGAGCAGGCTAAGTCAAAAGCTCATACAAGGGAGGAAATTATAAAGATCAGAGCAGAAATTAACACACTGGAGACTGAAAAAGCAATACAAAAAATCAATGAATCAAAGAGTTGGTTCTTTGATAGATTAAATAAAATTGACAAACCCTTAGTCAACCTTATTAAAAAGAAGACTCAAATGCATGCAGTTAGGAATGAAAAGGATGAAGTTACAACGGACCGTGCAGAAATTCAGAAGATCATCTATACCTACTTTGAAAACTTGTATTCTAATAAGATGGAAAATACAGAAGAAATGGACAGATTCCTAGATATATATGAACTACCAAAGCTGAAGCAAGAATATATGAAAAATCCTAAATAACCCAATATCTATAAGTGAACTTGAAGATGTAATTAAAAACCAGTCGACAAAGAAAATCCCAGGCCCTGACAGATTCATGACTGAATTCTACAAGAAATTTAGAGAAGATCTAACATCACTACTTCTCAAACTCTAATGAAATTGAAAGGGAAGCAATAGTCCCAAATTCATTGGAAGCAAGCATTACCCTAATACCAAAACTAGAGAAGGACCCAACTAAGAAAGAGAATTACAGCCAAAAATCCTCAACAAGATACTGGCAAACAGAATGCAGCAAATCATCAAGAAGATTATACCCCATGATCAAGTTGGATTCATCCCAGGGATGCAGGAATGTTTCAATGTACATAAATCAATAAATGTAATACACCATATTAACAGCCAAAACCAAAAATCGTATGACCATCTCAATAGTTGCAGAAAAAGCTTTTGACAAAGTCCAACATCTATTCATCATTAAAAAACTCTACAGAAAATTGAAATAGATGGTCTTTATCTCAATCTGATAAAAGCCATCTATGACAAATCAACAGCCAACATCATACTAAATGGACAAAAACTGAAAACTATCTCCCTAAAATCAGGAGCAAGACAAGGATGTCCACTGTTTTCACTCCTATACAACATAGTCTTGGAAACTTTAGCTGGAGCAATTAGAGAAGAGGAAAAAATAAAAGGAAGAAAGGTAGGAAAGGAAGTAGTTAAACTATTGTTATTTGATGATGACATGATACTTTACATAGAAGACCCCCAAAACTCCATCAAAAGACTACTAGAGTCAACAAGCAAATTCAGCAGTGTAGCTGGGATCAAAGTCAACACTCAAAAATCAATAGCATTCCTGTACACAAACAACAAACTCACTGAGAGAGAAATTATAGAAATAATACCTTTCACAATAGCATCGAAAAAAATGAATACTTAGGAATCAACCTAACAAAGGATGTAAAAGACCTATACATTGAAAACTATAGTACTCTAAAAAAGGAAATTGAAGAGGATATCAGAAAATGAAAAGATATCCCTTGCTCTTGGATCAGAACAACCGACATAGTAAAAATGGCTATACTCCCAAAACTGTTATACAGATTTAATGCGATCCCAGTGAAATACCATCAACATACCTCACAGACCCAGAGAAAACATTCCTAAAATTCAATCCTGAGCAACAAAGGCAAGGCAGGAGGCATCACAATCACTGACTTGAAATTATACTACAAAGTTACTGTGATAAAATCAGCATGGTACTGGCCAAAAAACAGACCTGAGGATCAATGGAATAGATTAGAAGATATTGAAACAACTCCAGACACACTAAGCCACCTTATGTTTGACAGAGGTGCCAAACACATTCACTGGAGGAAAGATAACCTCTTTAATATATAGTGATGGAAAAACTGACTCTGCACACGCTGAAGATTAAAGTTGGACCCATATCTTTCTCCATGCACTAAACTGAATTCAAAATGGATCAAAGATCTAAATATTAAAAAAACAAACATTAAATCTGCTCTAAGATAGGCTAGGTAAAACTCTTGAAGACTCTGGTGTAGGTAAAGACTTTATGAACAAAACCTTAATTGCACAGGAACCGTCACAAAGAATCAACAACTGGGCTCTCATGTTATCGAAAAGCTTTTGCACAGCAAGAGAAAACACCAGCAGAGTGAAGAGACAATCCATAATGTGGGAGAAAATGTTTGCCAGCTGTACCTCAGGCAGAGGATTACTATCAAGAACATGTAAGCTGGGCGTGGTGGCTCATGCTTTTAATACCAGCACTCGGGAGGCTGAGGTAGGAAGATTGTTGTGAGTTCAAGACCAGCCTGGGCTACAAAGTGAGTTCAAGGCCAGCCTGAACTGCATAGTAAGACCCTGTCTCAAAAAATAGAACTGGGGATTTAGCTCCTGCCTGGCAGGTGTGAGATTGTGAGTTTGATCCCTGGTACAAAATATATATATATATATATATATATATATATATATATATGCACATATATAGGTATATATATGTGTATATATATAGAGCTCAAAAAAGTCAGTCCTCCGAAATTTAAAAGATCAATCCAAAAATAGGCATCTGAGATGAAGACACACTTCTCAGATGAAGAATTACAAACAGCAAATAAATATACAAAAAAATTTTCAACCTCACTTGTTATTGGAGAGATGCAAATTAAAACAACACAGATTCCACCTCCTCCCAGAAAGAATGGCTATTATCAAGAAATCAACCAGTAACAAATGTTGGAGGGGCTGTGAGGAAAAAGGAGCCCTTCTCCACTGTTGGTGGGAGTGTAGACTGGTGCAACTACTACGAAATCAGTGTGAAGATTCCTCAAAAAACTAGGATAGAAGGTCCCATTTGACTCAGGTATTCCCCTTCTGGGCGTCTTCCCAGAAGAATTATAAACATTGTACCACAGCAATATATGTGCACCCATGTTCATAGCAGCACAATTTGTAATGGCTTGATCTTGGAGACAACCTAAATGCCCATCAACTGAAGAATGGATAAAAAAGATGTAGTACTTTTATACAAAGGAATGTTAATCAGCCAAAAAGAGCAATAAACTCGAGGCTTTTGTAGGTAAAAGGATGCAACTAGAAAACTTATTCATAAGTGAAAGAATCAGACTTGCATGTGTAAACATCGTATTGTCTCACTAGTGTGAGTAGATGAAGAAAAAAACGTGTACATGCGTATATATATAATATATATAATATAGGTAAGAGTTATACTACTGATTTCTCTGAGTTCATTGAAGAGAAAGGTTTGTGCTTGTACTGTTCAGACAATTGAATGCAGATGTCTTGTGCTCTGGGTAACTGATTTAGGGATGGCAATGTGCAATGTATGTACTGTTGTTGTCCCCTGATGGTTGTATTTTGAAATTTTGTTATTTTTTTCTCTTTGAAATAAAATGGATTTGGAAAACATTTTTATTTATTTATTTTTTTTATTTTAAACAAGAAAGAAATTAAAAGAAAGAAATTAAAGTAAAACAATTTCACAAGCAGCCAATAGGTGAGTAACGATAATCAGCACATTGCATATTGTTATATTCACAGCAGTTGTTTAGGGTATAAGATATAGACATGAAACATTGTCCAGAAAATTATTAGCACAAAAGTTTTGCCTCAATGAATCAAGAGAAGTTTTTTGTGAAAACATTTTGCTAAGACCCCTACTCCAGATTGTAGGAAGGAGGGAGAGGGGCAGGTGAGGAATCCTAAATTTAAAAATCATTAATGTCACAGCAAAGAAGCCTTAGCTATAGAGACATAATATACTTTCAGTGTTCTGCTGAGACCTCTTGGTCCCCATATAGCTTTCTTTCTTTTTTTTAATTTAAGAGAAAAAAAGGCATATAAGAAAGACAAAAAGCAAAAGAGACAAACGACTAGAGTAAATGCACAACAGTAGCATTATAAGTTTACCAAACAGGATGATAGAAACTTGACAATGGTTGTGATATTGCGTATTGTTATCTTCAAAATGTTTGTTTACATTAACAGATATAGACATGTAAAATTGATCTAATCATATGAGTATTAACCGTTCTTTCTCAATAACTAATACATTCAGCAGTATGTTCGTTTTAGTTATCTTACATATACATATATACAGATTTATATCTTTTCCTTTTCCTTTCCCTCTTTCCCCCTTTTCCCTTCCCAATAACTTTTGCTTTTCGAGCAGTTTTTTACCCTCACATAGTATTTATTGTAGATTTTGGATCATATATATTTTTTCAGTTTCTTACACTAGGGAGACAATATGGTATTTACACATGTGAGTTTGATTTATCTCACTTATGAGTATGGTCTCAAGTCGTGTCCATTTACTTATAAAAGTCTCAATGAAATCTTTCTTGATAGCTGAGTAGTACTTCATTGTATAAAAACAACACATCTTTTTTATCCATTTTTTGATTGATGGGCACTTGGGTTGTTTCCAAGATCTGGCTATTACAAATTGGGTTGCTATAAACATGGGTGCACAAATATCACTGTGGTATGATGTTTTCAGTTCTTCTGGGAAAATGCCCAGAAGTGGGATAGCTGGGTTGAATGGGATCTCTAATCCTAGCTTCTTGAGGAATCTCCACACTGATTTCCACAGTGGTTGCACCTGTCTACACTCCCATCAACAGTGAAGAAGAGTTCCTTTTTCCCCACAGTCCCTCCAGCATTTGTTGTTGGTTGATTTTTTAGTCTTGGCCATTCTTTCTGGAGTGAGATGGAATCTCCGTGTTGTTTTAATTTGCATTTTCCAAATGACCATTGATGTTGAACATTTTTTCATGTATTTATTTGCCATTTGTATTTCTTTCTCTGAGAAGTCTGTATTTATCTCAGATGCCCATTTTGGATTGGGTCCTTGAATTTTAGGGGCCTGATCTCTTTTAATTCTTTATATGTTTTCGATAGAAGTCCTTTGTCTGATGGACAATTGGCTAAGATATTTACCCAGATGGTGGCTTTTCTTTTCACTCTGTTGGAGATTTCCTTTGACATGCAAAAACTTTTTAGTAAAATGAGATCCCAGTTGTTGATACTGGGAAGTGTTTCCCATGCAATTTGATTTTTGTTCATGAACTCTCTGCCTACTCCTATGTCATCAAGATTTTTACCTACTCTGTCTTTTAGTAAGTTTAGTGTCTCTGTTTTAATATTCAGATCTTTGATCCATTTTGACTTTATTTTAGTGCATGGTGATAGACATGGATCTAGTTTTAGTTTACAGCATATAGAAAGCCAGTTTTTCCAGCACCATTTGTTAAAGAGGCTGTCTTTCTTCCAATGTATATGTTTGGCCCCTTTGTCAAAGATGAGGTGGCTAAGTGTGTTTGTAGTTGTGGCTGTATCTTCTAATCTATTCCACTGATCTTCAGGTCTGTTTTGATTCCAGTACCATGCTGATTTTATCACAGTAGCTTTGTAGTATGGTTTCAATTTGGGGATTGTGATGCCTCCTGCCTTCCCTTTGTTGCCCAGAATTGCCTTTGCTATTCTAGGTCTTTCCTGGTTCCAGATGAATTTCAGGAACGCTTTCTCTAGCTCTGTGAGGTAGGCAGATGGTATTTTGATTGGGATTGCATTAAATCTGTATAATAATTTTGGGAGAATGGCCATTTTCATGATGTTTGTTATTCCTATTCATGAACAGGGAATATCTTTCCATTTTCTGAAATCTTCTTTGATTTCCTTCTTCAGAGTAATGTAATTTTCACTTTATAGATCTTTTACTTCCTTTGTTAGATTGATTCCTAAGTATTTCATTTTTTTGGATGTTATAGTGGATGGTGTGGTTTCCCTTATTTCTCTCCCAGTGAATTTGTTGCTTGTGTACAGGAATGCTATTGATTTTTGAGTGTTGATCTTGTATCCAGCAACATTACTGAATTTGGTTATTCTAGAAGTCTTCTAATAGATTTTTTGGGGTCTTCTATGCAGAGTACCATATCATCTGCAAATAATGATAATTTTACTTCTTCCTTTCCTATCCTTATTCCCTTAATTTCTTTCTCTTGTCTGATTGCTCTGGCTAGTATTTCCAGAACTATATTGAATAGGAGTGGTGATAATGGACATCCTTATCTTGTTCCTGATTTTAGGTTGCAAGTTTTCAGTTTTTCTCCATTTAGTAAGGTGCTGGCTGTTGGTTTATGATATATGGCATTTATCATGTTGAGGTAGAGACCATCTAGTCTGATTTTCTGTAGGGCTTTTATCATGAGTGGGTGTTGGATTTTGTCAAAAGCTTTTTCTGCATCTATTGAGATGATCATGTGGTCCTTGTCCTTGGCCCTGTTGATGTGGTGTATTACATTTATTGATTTGCATATGTTGAACCATCCCTGCATTCCTGGGATGAATCCCACTTGATCATGGTGAATAATCTTTCTGATAACTTGCTGTATTCTATTTGCCAGTATTTTATTGAGGATTTTTGCATCTATGTTCATTAGGGAGATTGGCCTGTAATTTTCTTTTTTTGGTTGGGTCTTTCTCTGGTTTGGGTATTAGGGTAATACTTATTTCAGGAATGAGTTAGGGAGACTTACTTCCTTTTCAATTTCACTGAAGAGTTTGAGGAGTGTTGGCATTAAGCCTTCCCTAAATTTCTGGTAGAATTCAGTGGTGAATCCTTTAGGGTCTGGGCTTTTCTTTGTTGGTAGGGTCCTGATTACATTTTCAATTTCATTAGCTGAAATTGGGTTATTCAGAAGTTTTACATCTTCTTGATTCAGCTTTGGTAATTCATAGATTTCCAGGAATCTGACCATTTCTTCTGTATTATCGATTCTATGTGAGTAAAGGTTTTTGAAGTAGGTGTTGATGATCTTCTGTATTTCCACAGGGTCTGTAGTGATTTTATCCTTTTCATTTCTTATTGCATGAGTCTGAGTTTTTTCTTTCCTCTTTTTGATAAGGTTGGCTAGGGTTTTTTCAATTTTATTTACTCTTTCATACTCTTTGTATTGTTTTCTTAGTTTCAATTGCATTAATTTCTGCTCTAATCTTTATAATTTCCTCCCTTCTTTGAGCTTTGGACTTGACTTGCTCTTCTTTTTCTAGAAGTTTGAGGTGCAGCATTAGGTTGTTTATGTGTGTTCTTTCCATTTTTCTGATGTGGAAGTTTAGGGCTGTGAATTTCCCTCTGAGGACTGCATTCATTGTGTCCCACAGGTTCTGGTAATTTGTATTTGCATTTTCATTCAATTGTAGATATTCTTTAATTTCTTCTTTAAGTTCTTCTGTGACCCGTTGGTTGTTTAAGAGAGTATTATTTAATTTCCATGTGTTTATGCAGTTATTGTAGGTTTTTTTGTCATTCATTTCCAATTTTACTGTGCTATGGTCAGATAATATGAATGGAATTATTTCACTTCCTTTGCATTTACTTAAGCATGTTTCATGGACTTGTATATGATCTATTTTAGAGAATGACCCATGTGCAGCTGAGAAGAATGTGTATTCTGATGTTGATAATACTCGGTACACATCTACTAGGTCCATTTGTTCACAAGTTTGATTCAGTTTTGTTATTTCTTTGCTGATTTTTTGTTTGGTTGATCTGTCTCTCTGTGACAGTGTGGTGTTAAGAGCCCCTGTTAAAACTGTATTATTGTTTATTTGGTTTTTCATGTCTATTAAGAATTATCTTACATAGTTGGGTGCTCCCCATATTTGGTGCATATGTATTTATGATTGTAATCTCTTCCTCTTGAAGTTTTCCCCTAACAAGTATGTAGTGACCTTCTTTATCTCTTTTGATTATTTTCAGTTTGAAGTTCATATTGTCGGCAACATAATAGCTACCCCTGCTCTTTTCTGGGTTCCTGTTGCATGGAGTATTGTTTTCCAGCCTTTGATTTTTAGTCTGTGAATTTCCTTTTGAGTGAAATGTGTTTCTTGTACACAGCATATTGTTGGGTTTTGTTTCTTAACCCACTCTGCTAATCTGTTTCTTTTTATTGGTGAGTTGAGACCATTTACATTGATTGATACAACTGATATGTACTGGCTCATCCCTGTCGTGATATCTTTCTGTTGTTGGTTTTCTACATTTTCTGTTTAATTATTTGCCCTGCTTAGTGGTTTCCTTTTGTTGTTGTTCTTAAGATTGTAGCTATCTTTGTCTCTTTCTAGAGTGTCTTTCAGTACTCTTTGTAGTGTTGGTTTGGTGGCCATAAATTTCTTCAGTTGTTCTTTGTCATGAAAGTATCTTATTTCTCCATCGATTTTTAAGGATAGTTTTGCAGGTTACATCAATGTGGGTTGAAAGTTGTTTTCTTTCAGGATTTGAAATACTTCACTCCAAGCTCTTCTTAACTTAAAGGCTTGTGTTGAGAAGTCTGCCGTGATTCTGATAGGGCCGGGACCTCCAGTACCCAGGCAGCTAGGTGGAGCGTACCCCGGAGCGTGACACCACCTGGACCCTGAGTCTGGCTGCAAGGAGTTCAGAGCCTCTGGGGTTCTAGGCAAGCCTGGGCAAGTCCCAGGCCTACAGTGCCAGGGCCTTGCTGCTGGCTGGGTGGGCCCGCAACCTCTAGGACCTGCCACGCCCTGTGCTCTGATGGGCAGAGCCCAAGCGCTCCAAGGCCCTGCAGCTATGCTGGCCAGTCCCTGATGAGCAGCTCTGGGGTCCTGGGCTGGGCTGGGCTCAGTACCTCTGTGTCCTGTGAGGCTAGCTGGGTGTTCCCCTGGTGGGTTGCGCAGAGCCGTGGGACCGGGTAGAGCTGGATCCTCTGCGCAGCTAGTGAGGGCGCACTCCTGGAGTGTGCTGCTGAAGCCTCCGCCTTACTGGATGGGGGCCCGGACCCAGGGAGCTAGGTGGAGCGTACCCCAGAGTGTGGTGCCACCTGGACCCTGAGTCTGGCTGCAAGTAGTTCAGAGCCTCTGGGGTGCCAGGCTCATATAGCTTTCTTTCTAGGGTTTGAACTACATATGTTATCTAAGTTAATTTTTAGATCAAAATATTTTCTAGTGTACTTGGTATCTCTTCTTTCAGGTGTTTCCTCTTGTACTTTTCCCCACCCATGTCTTTAAGGGTCACCTCTCTGGGAAAATGGAACCTTGTGTTACATTTTGATAAATTTTGACTGAGCATGAAGACAAGTATATTCCATGTCCTTCATTCTTGAGCTTGAAAATGGTTCATTTGTTTGTTAATTTTGAATTTAAAAGGCTCCCTGAAAGGCCATCTTACAACCTTATACATTACTATACCATATTATTTTTGCTGATTTTCATGTTTGGTTCAGAGACCATTCTTTTGGTTTAACTTGGCATCAATTTTTTGACCATATAGTAACTATAAAGAAGTTATGTATATAAATGATTTTCTCCCTGTTATGTATGTGTATACAGCAACTGGGGTAATGGCTCTTAATCAAAGATTTGCCATATAATCATAAGTAAATGGTCTTTTCTTTTGTACCATGCACTTGCACAGATGTGTGTAAAGAACCTGCCAGGGGTAACACAAGGGAGTCAGAAGAGGTCTGACTTTCATTCAGAGTTTTCAATGAACAGTGATGGAGAGAGATGATATTACCCATCAAGAGAAGGCCACAAACTACGAACAGCCCTCCACCACCTATTCCTTGGCCTCTTTGTCTACTATTATGTGGGATAAATTCCCTAGCTTTAGCAGTAAGCTTGGAGGTAGCTGGCTGTTATTTCCTAGTAAAGGAATGTTTCCCTCCATTATAGTGAAGTCTCTCTTTACAGAAATAATTTGCTTATGTGTGTTTGTCCAGGGAAATAGCATCCAAAGGTCTTTAGCAAACAGTTTCTAACTAAGGAATGCAACAATATCTGATGATTGTGATTATTTTCAAGGTTACCCTGTCAATTCAGAAATGAAAATTCTTATTTTCTAGAAAAATGCAATGTAGTCTGGATGTGAGAAGCCAAGTGAACAGTGTATATTTTCTCACTGTATTACTCTAATCTGTTTAGGTCAAGGTTAAACGGGTCTCGAATAACAGACATCTGTGTTTGTAATGCAATAAAGTGCAATGAGTGTGGCGACTTTTTCTAATTTACCTCAGCTGGATATGCAAATGAAACCATTAAACTTATAACCCATAACTCTATGGGGAACTGATGGGTGACCAGAGTGGAGAGTATTTACTGTAGCTAATGGGAAAGTTGTTAGATGATAGGAATGTAATATGTTCTGTTTGCAAATGTACTAAAGAGCTAGTTAGCAGTGTAAATGAGGATTTGGTTATTTAGGAATAACCTTCAAATTGGCAAAATGAGTCCCTAGAGCGTGATTTAAATTTTTAAAAAAATCAATCATTTATTTTATGGTGTTTGAATTTACTAACTGCAGCTTGTCATGTATATTTAGAGATGTAGTTTTATAAGAGGGACCTGGAGGTGAGGCATCTCTGCAGTACATTAGTTCTTTATTTTTAATGTAGTGTTTTTTCTTTAAGCAACTCCTAGTGCTTCACAATGATCCATGAGTTAATCTTAAAACATACTCATTAGGAAGGCAAAGGTAAGGATTATAATAATAACTTCACAAAGATAGAAAAATTATAGATGTTTATATTTGTTCAAATCTTATCACTGAAGACATTCGAAATAAAACTTAGCCATCTGGTCTCAGCCAATATTTATTTGTTTATTAATTATTATTATTATTTTTGTTACCAGGGATCGAACTCACAACCTCACACCTGCCAGGCAGGTGCTTACACCACTGAGCTAAATCCCTGGCTCAGACAATATTTACACAAAACAACCTTTTTCTCCTGTAGCCTCCCCTACCTCCCCGGGTACTAGGGATTGAACCCAAGGTTTCATGCATGCTAGGCATGCACTGTACCTCTGAGCTACATCCCCATCCTCCTGCAGCCAGTTTTAAATTTTCTATTTAGTAACCTGCATGTGTACACATTCTTCATCCAACCTTTGGGTTTGCCCGCTTGCTTTATACCCAAATGGCCTGCCCTCAACCATTCTAGAGTCGTAGTCATTAATGAGTTGCCCAACAGTGTGAAAGAAGGAGAGAGAGAGGGGTCCTTCTGACTCTGTCTGAGAGAGGACTGTGTATAAACCAGTCCTGAAAATGTACACCTATGATGCAGGGTCTGTTTCATCCATCTGCCTATGCTTTGGGGAGTGACTCACTCTGCATCCTCTTTGACCAAGGATCATCTTTCTTAAGCACATGCATGCTGGAAGCCAACAGGCGGGCAAAATTCCTCATGCTAGCCATTTCTGATCTAAAAAATGGCAGTTTTATATGGCTCAGCCTAACCAATTTTTTAAAATCTCAGACTGAGATCTAACTCTGTCTCAGTGCTACATAAGGACTTTTAAAAAACTGTAATGAAGAGATTTAAGTGACATCTTTGCCATGTTATCCTAGTATTTCACATTTCCTCTGTTTTGTAAACCTTTGTATCCATTAAACACAAGAAAAGCTACATGACCCATGTTGTTTCAAAATTGAATCTTTTAAAAATGAGCTGTGAAGCCTGTATAGCAGAGGTTATTGCCCCATTTGCTTTAGTTCTGTCTCTATTGGTTTATTGCATTTTTATGTTCTGTTAGGGAGGAGATAAAGTGGAGATGCAGGATTCCAATATCAAACCCTTACCTGGAATTTTCCAATTAAGTTATTTTATTTTTGCATCACTGTATTTCTTAAAACAACTTTCTCAAAGCTATAAAACAGTACATAAAACAATGAAGGTTCCGATGGATGTGGTATGGAAAACATGCCCAGTCACTAGCACAAATTAGGATCTGCTGAAATCTTAAAAATCCTTTATACTCATCTCAGTAATAATTCAGTCAATTCAATCATTCAGAACCATCCACGGATGCTACAATGGTTGAGTGAAAATTTGATGGGGAACAGGATATTCAGATAGTTCCAATCTCTCTTCCAACAAATTATGAAGGTAGAAAAAGTAACTTGAGAGTGAAGAAATCTAGCAGACACTACCTCAACCAAGTGATCAAAGAAAATATTATCAATAGTGGGACAAAATGACAGTGTATGTAACCTGACATGATATACCACGGATGCATCAACACCTCAGCAGTATTCCTGCCAAAAATGTGTAGCGTGAGTCTAGTCAAAAGGAAGCAGCAGACAACTCACATTGAGTGGTGCTTTGTAAAATAATTGTTCTGTTATCATAAAAAGTGTTTATATCATGAAAAACAAAGGACGAGTCTCAGATTAAAGAGGACTAAAGAGATATAGTACAACCAAGTGAAACGTACGAGGCCAGATTACATCTCATAGCAAATGCTATGCATGAAAGTATGGAGACATTTGGAGAAATATGAATGTGGGCTGCCTAGTAGACAGTGATATTGTACTGATATTAAACTCTTGAATTTTATAACTACATCATACATATGTAAGAGAATAGCTTCATTCCTAGGGAATATACTGAAATATTAAAGAGATAAAAGGGTCTGATAATGTCTGCAATTTAGCCTGAAATTGTTCAGAAGGAATAAGTTATAGAATAAGTTACATTGGTCTTGCATTTTTAAGTTTGAAATTATTTTGAGATAAAAAGTTCAAAGTACTCTGCATAAAAAAGTTACAGATATGCTGGAATTTCTCCTTTGGATTTTATGTATCTCCACGTCATCACTAAAACAATCAGGATGTTAGCTGCTATAAGGAAGCACAGCAGCACATTAGAAAAGATACAAAATGTTACTAAGCCCAGGGCTTTATGGATTCTAAGATCATATTTTAACATGTGGAAAAAAAGATCAATCTTAAAATTGGTAGTACATCCCATAGTTTGTAGCAGTATTTTTGGTGCTACATAAACTAATGATTTGATGAATCTCAGATTTGATAAAATACGACAGTGGTTGTGCTGTGAAATTTGCATGCAGAGAAACGGGACACGGAAGCCTTTTTCCCAGGAAGCAGCTTTATTCCCACAGGCACTGATTCGGTGGATTTGTATCCAAAGGCTGAGTGAGGAACATGGTTGCACCCTCGTATACAATCTTGCTTCTTTGTCTCCCTTATATGGGCATACACTAACATCTTACAGTCTGATTGGGTATACCTTAACATTCTACAGTCTGGTTCAGTATGATTTAGCTACAGAGTCACTTCAGAACTACACAGGCCTACACTGAGGCTGATACCACTACATCATAAAAAATTTCCGCCCTGGTCAGGAGGGGCCTTACTACAATTGGTCCTGTAGGTCCTGAGTTAATTTAAAAAGATAATGAATTGGCAGATTTCATATTGTTGGAGCAGTCTTTGGGATTGGCACCTCAATCCTTTGTGACATCTTTGAAGAAAAGGTGCATATTGTGGACCAAGAAGTGTACATGTGACCAACTCCTATCCAAGTCTTACATCCCAGTCTTACCCCCATTCAGCCCCTTTCCTAGTGCCTTCCTTATCTTCCATAATGTGGAAGAGAGAACATTATCAGAGGAATAAGAAGTTTTGTATACTTCCCAAAAGAGTTCCTAGTATCTTGTGACATACTGAGGCTAACCCTCAAAGTATGTTTAGTAGCTCTATCTACTAAACATTTTGATTCTTGGAACCTCCCACAAGTCCCAGGTCATTGATGAGACTCAATATGCTATCTAGGGTAGTGGTCCTCAAAGTGTGGTTCCCAAATCAGTCACGTCAGCATCCCTTGGCAACTTGCTGGATTTGCAAATTTTTCAGATGTGCTCTGAACCTCTTGCTGCAGGAACCCCTGGGCTGAGACCCAGTCCTATGTGTTTTCATAAGCCCTCCTGGGGACCCTGATTACCCCTGACCTGGAGGAAAGTCACAACACAAAGGGATACAGGTTGTCACGGGTTGTTACTTCTGTTTAATAGAGAAGTACACATGACTTCAGACCTCTCTGCTTAACTGATAGCCCAGGAAACACACTTTCTTTTGGAAGAGGAACCATCTGCATATCATTGTTGGATTGAGCTGACATTGCAGGTGCTTAACTCAGGTAAGGACAAAGGCAGGTGTCACAGGAAACAGGATGCTGTGAGTGAAGCAAGCATGTGCTGGTCACCAGCATTTTGAAGCAGGTCTTCCAAGTGCTGCTGCTTGAACCCCAACCATCATTCTTTTAAATGGGGGTAAGGATTCTATGCATTATGTAAGGTTAGTAGATTTGATCTGTTGGTGGATTTTAGGTTTTTTTTTTTTGTTTTGTTTTTAAAGTGAGTTTAGGTTACTCAAATGAGTTGGTTACAGGCATTCCCATGAGAGTTTAGTTTGAGCTCCTCTGTTGTTTCTGTTGCCACATAGTATTTCTTATTGACTTCAGTTGGTTTCAGTTGAGCAGGTTTGTCTTCATTATGGATCCTAATTTCCTGTTCCTTGCTATGCCCAGCAGTTTCCTACTGGACACAGACACTGTGAATTTTCTTTTGTGGACTGTTGGATAATTTTGTCTTCCTGTGCATTTTCTTGAAGTTTGTCTTGGGAACCCATTAGGTGGAAATTGTTCAATCCTTTTGGTGCTGAGATGTGTTAGGTAGGGCCAGAGCTGTGTTTCAGCATGTTAGGTGTCATCACTGCCCACTGCTGAGACAAGAGGTTTCTGAGTCTGCTGCCCGAAGCCTCTTGGGTTATGCGGTTTAGCAGGCCCCATGGTGGGAAGAAGCCTCGTCCTTGGCTCTAGGTGTGTCTCAAGTTTTGTACCCTCTCGTCTTTCCTGGTGGCTCTACCTGCAGTGTTGGGTAGTTCCCTTAAGCAATGAGCTGTTCATTCCTGCTGAAAGCTGGAGGTGGAGCCTCTGGGTATTTCTGGAACTCTCTTTCCCTCCAGGACTCCACGCTAGGATCTCTAGCTGCTTGTCACCCCAGATTCTCAGCTCTGTCTCTTCAACTCATGAGTCACTGGATTGTCCCTGGGTCCCTGTCTTCAGCCTCTGTCTCCTGTAAACTCTCTCTGGATACTAAGTAGGGGCGACCGTCTGACTCAAAAAACCCTTGGTGTTTTTTTCTTTTCTTTTCTTTTTATTTTAAAGATAATAAAACCCAACAAAACACAACAATAAAGCCAATCAAAACAAAGCAGTCAAATTGGTACAGAACTTCGAAGAAGGATAATAGGAAAACAACAATGGCTACCATAGTTTATCTTGTTATCTTCACAATAGTTGTCCATTCCATTAGATCTAGCAAAATCAAACCAAAACAAAACAGAATAAAACCAATCAAAGCAGAACATTGAATAAAGCAAGACAATTAATCACAGCAAAGCAAAACGGTGAGAACAATATTGGATTTCATAAAGAAGATAGAAGGAAATCCCCCATATTTGCTATATTGCATACTGCTATCCTCCCAATAGATCCTCAGACCACTGGTCCCAGGCCTGCAAAGTTAACCAAATAATACAAGCATTCAGTTGCTTTTTGTACCTCAGTTGCTATCAACTCAGCCTGTCCTCTGAACCAGCCGGTTCTTATGGAGGTGGAGGGTGGGGGTGGAAGTGGTGTGGGGTGGTGCAGTTCATGATTCTCAGCCCATGCACTGGTAGGCTCATGGGAGGTGCTATCTGACTTCTCTCTTCCTGGGCCCCGCATGGCTTCAGTGGCTTTTCCTTTTCCTTTCCTTTCCTTTTTTTTTTTCTTTCTTGCTTTCTTTTCCTTTCTTTTCTTTTTCTTTCTTTCTTTCTTTTTTTTTTTTTTGCCATTTCTCAGGGGCTATTGCTCTTAATTGTCTGATGTCCAATGTTTTGAATACCATTACTTCACATACTGTGTCCCCTTTAGAGTTGTGACAGATGGGAATGGAAATACATCCAGCCACTGCAACTCCATTTTAGCCAGAAATAGAAATCTTAGTGTAGGGTTTGCAACAGTTAAAAACATGCATAATTTAAAAAAGATGGCATCTATGTTTAAAAATATCTGAAAGCTAATTGAAGCTTGGAGGGTATAAGATAGTCAAAACATTGTAAGTTGATAAGTGGGTGTGTTGTGCGTGTGTATGTGTCTATGTGTGTGTATAGCCCTAAATGAAAGGCTAAAGAGAGAACCCAGAAGGGAAGTGTTTTC
>RJWM01009364.1:0-68292 GCA_004363535.1 Dasyprocta punctata | reverse complement strand
TATAATCATCATAAATAGAAGGAATTTATTTCAAGAGACCTATTGTTCAGTAAGGTGGCTATGATTAATGGTGAGATATTGTACTCTTGAGAAATGTAAAGACAATGGATATTAAGTACTTTAATCACAAAAATAATAACTGGGTGAAGTAACACATTGGTTAGATTTAACCATTCCACAATGCATACATGCTTCAAAATATGTACACTATATTAAAAAAAATCAATTTCATAAAAAGAGTTGTAATCAATTAAAGCATATTTTTCATATCATTTTATGAGATCAACGTACCTTGAAAATAAGATCCACCAAGGACATTACAAGAAAGGAAAAATGCAAATCAATTTCTCTTATGAAACCAGATGCTAAAAACCTAAATAAAATATTAAAGAATGAATTCCATCAATGAATGAAAATGGTAATATACCACACAGCAGCTGGACTATGTCCATAAATACTCTTGTTTGGTTTGGCATTAGAAAATCAATCAGTATAACCCATGACATTAATAAAGAAAAAGTATGATCACTTTGATATAGGGGAATGAAACTCCCAATCTACTATATGTCCAGTATGAGTTTGTGTTCTCTAAAATTGAAGAATGAATTTTAGGAACAATGGAGGTTAAGAGCAGAGTATATTTATTGAGAGAAAGAAAGCTTCCGTCTGAGAGAAACAGAAGGGGTCCCGAGTGGGTTGCCAAAGATTCTGTCTTTCCCAGTGAATTTTATAGAGTAAAACCATGATGGAGAAAACTGGAAACTCACAAGGCCAGGCACAGAGGTGGGTTTGAGGTGGGACAGAACTGTAGTCAACCAATAAGATTGATTGTTTAGGTAAAATTGACAAAATCGGAGACAAATTGGGAAGTGAGTCACGTAGCAA
Organism: Dasyprocta punctata; assembly: GCA_004363535.1. Lineage (NCBI taxonomy): Eukaryota > Metazoa > Chordata > Mammalia > Rodentia > Dasyproctidae > Dasyprocta > Dasyprocta punctata. The sequence continues at coordinate 67,407 of RJWM01009364.1, read as the reverse complement.
ATGAGCATTCTTACGGATCAGTGACTCTTTCTGTAGGGGATTGGAATAGTAATTCCTGGCTTCTCAAGGTGACCCAAACCTAATCCCTAATGTTTATACTTAGGGTGTGGTTGCATTTGTTTTGCCTTCTGTCTTGAGATCTGGTCCACAGCAAGAGGCGTGTATCTCTTCCAAGGTCACAAGATATCTGGTCCTCTGTGCCGGCTCCTTTGAGGGCCTAGTCCTGTCTGACTGCCTATATTTCTAACTAACTCCGCTGCCTGTAACAACTTCAGTAGATAAAGATAAAACTCAATGTCTGTTTTTGGGTTTATTTTAAATTATCGTAAGCATAAAAGGGAGATCTCTTACATGTGATAAAGTTTATCTATAAAATCGAATAGCAGATATCATTCATAAAGACACAAATGTTTAAATTATTCCCATTAGCATCAGATGAGGTGGCTGTCTAGTTTTACTTTGATGAAGTTGAAATTGAAACCTACCATCATTCAGCACTCACACCCCTCTTATTTTATTGACCTCAGTATCAATAGCATGTACTCCTTCCTCACTAACATTCTTTACCTCTGTTTGTTTTGCTGTCTTCCTCTTATCACTAGAAGGGAAACTTCACAAGAGCAGGAATATTTATCAAGCTGTCCAGTGTGATGTGGGATATAGGGCAACATTCCTGATCCAGAGAGCTAAGAACAGCTGGTACCCTTACACAGCATCTGACTGAACACAGTAATTGAAAAGGGTTGAATTATTTGAATTCTTTTGATACTATCTCAGTGGTAAAAGCTGAGTGTCTTATTTGGGCAATCCTCATAGACCTAAAAAAACTTCTATTTGCAGGGTCCTAAATATAGTTTTGGGAAAGCTACACAAAGAATAAGCACCCTAAAAATGATACATCAATTTGAGTTGGCACTTGAACTCATATATATATCTTCAAACTTTCCACTAGTCTATCAACTATATCTTTCTTTTTTCTGCCTGGAAGCATCTCTTTCAATGGCAACTAAATAGACAATAAATTCCCTTAATTGTTACTCTCACTGGATGGAGTAGATTGCATTGCAAGATGAGGTTTAAGTTTGGGTTTTGTAGTATGGGGATGGAACCCAGGGCCTTCTCATCGAGGTACATCCCCAGCCCTTTTTACTTTTTATTTTGACGCAGGATCTTGCTGAGTTGCTGAGTTTCACAGGCTGGGCTCAAACTTGTGATCCTCCTGTCTCAGTTTCCCAGACTGTTAGGATTATAAGAATGTTTTACTTTTGATTTGCTTCTAAATCCTGAACTTTTTCCAGATCCTGCACACGCCCTAGGCAGGTTTACCTTGAAAGTAGCAAGACCAGGATTTTTGTAACGTGTTTTGAACTACAACATAATTTTCCACTGTCTTCCTAGAACCTCTTTCAAACTGGGATACAATTCCCACAGGACTCTGCTCCTCTATTTTGCAAATTAATTGTGTCTAATTTACAGCTTATAGATGATGATTTACGCCATCATTTGTAACGTAAATATATTACCTACAAATGTTTAACCTAAAATGAATAGCTTCTTGTTTTATGGTTTCTACTTAATAAAATTTTGTGCTTTTAAACATCGTGTCATTCCTTAAATTTATCACAAAATGCTTGAGAGATTAAAGTAAACATTGAGGACAAAATTCAAACAAGAACCGACTGCCTCTCTCTCCCACAACCGGTCCTGGGGCTATCAGAGAAGTGATGGTTAATAGACCCTAGAACATAACACAGGAACTGTAGAATCCCTGGAGACATAAAAGGTTGCGTTTGTGCTCTGCTGGATCATGAACATCATTTTTCTCCTGTCTCTGGTACTGCTGATTTTCAGACTTTGAACTACACCACCAGCTTTCTTGGATCTCCAGTTCACAAAGGGCAAATTTTGGGACATGTCTGCCTCCATGACCATGTGAACCAATGCTGTGGAAACATCTGCCTGTCCATCAGTTCATCGATGCATCCTGTTGGTTCTGTTGCTCCAGAAAACCCAGGTGAACACAGGTTTGGGGGCCAAAACTGGTTCTGAAAGATCAGAATTGTAGGATGAGTTTTCTGAATTGCTTTTGGGTTTTCTGGAATTAATTTCCTAATTGCGTTAGAGTTAGCAGTGATGACTGAGCTAGGAAATCCATCTTTCCTTACCTTTAGCATTCATGGCCCTAAAGCCTTCACTTACACTAGAATCTACCGCATCAGCTCTCTGGTTCTCTGGCTTTTGCACTATACCATGGGCTTTTCTGAGCCTCCAGTTTTTCAGAAAAGAAGACTTTTCAGGCTCCACAAACACATGAGCCAATACTTTGTGATGTATTAGTATTATTGTATGTAAAATGAAATACAGTGAATATCAAAAAGCAATTAAAAAGCAAGTTGTTCAGAATATGCACATATGCAGAAAGGTGTCCATCCAGGAAAAACCTGAAAATTCCCCATACTCTTAGCTGTGGCTGATGTTGAGGATCTCTATCAACAAGTTTGATTCAACTGACAGATGGAATCAAGTCAAAACATAGGGGCAGCCATAAGAGCACAACTGAAGACGCTGATGAAATGGGACACTCATGGAAGAGGACTTCTGGAACTGCTGCAAGAAGTGGCCAGAATGAGGGGACAAGTGTCTTTGACTGTAATAAATTCACTTCTGTTTTCTCCTTCCCTGTACCTTTGATCATACCACGTAGCAGCATTTCGGCAGAAGCAGCCATGCATATTTACACTGGCAGACATTAGTAGAGTTGGCAAAGTGACTGTTCCAAAACATTTCAACTGAGAACTGGTATTTTCCAGACTGGTAAGCAACTACACACAATCATTCAATGGCTCATTGTTCTTCTCTATCCAGCCAAATGCTAGAGATAAAGGGTAGACTGGACTTTCCCTAACATCAAGGAGTTTATAATCTCAGCCAGTGATTATCATTCAGAAGAACTGGAAACATAAGAGGTTTCAGAGAACACAAATATTGAATCAGAGAGTTTGAGTAGTGGTGTTGCCACTATCAACTATTTAGCAAGTCATTTGGTCCCTTTAAATTTTACTTTCCCCCTTTAAAAGAACTTGATAAATATTTTATGGAAGATAAATGTAATGGAAAAAAATCACTGATAGTACTGTCTGGCCGGAGTCCAAGCTTGGCAAGTGTGAGGCTCCTTTCTCCTCCTGCTCTCCTGGGCTAAGAAATAAGTGATGGGGACTCCCGAAAGATGTCCATCATACACTGGAGATTTGGGAGACTGCGATCAACTGGATTCTGATTCTTACATGCTGAGAAGTTTCCTCCCCTCACCAAGGTTTTGCCTTCTCAAGAAGGCAGAGCATACGGGTGCCATTGTGTCTGTGTCCTTGGAAAAACTTCCTCTGAGCTATAAAGTCACAAAGGTGGTGGTTTTATAGAAGATGGACCCCACCTTGACCCGGAAGCACAAGCAGAGTTGTCCCTCCAGTATTAGTCATCTGGGAGAAACATGAAGAGATCAGGTAGTAGAATCAAGCATGTGACTGTGAAACCTAAAATAGTGGGGCAACCATTGAAATCTATCACAAAGATTAACTGACAAATACAGGTGTCAAAACATGGAGAAAGCATAACAAAACACCTAGCATTTGATGGTAATTCTACTTTTAGTTGTCTAAGGAAACTTCAATTCAGCAGCCCAAGTATGAATTTACATTCCCACCAACAATACACAAGTGTTTCTTTTTCTCCACGCCCTCAGCAACATTTGTTCTCTTCTTCCTCTTCCTCCTCCTCCTCTTCCTTTTCCTCCTCAGTTTTCTTCTTGGTATTTTTATACTCTGTGGAATACTAGTAACCTGTTAAAAGGAGATGAACCCTGCCATTTGTGGCACGGATGAATACGGAGGATATTATGCTAAATAAACCAAGCACAAAAAGACAAATAGAGCATGACCTTGCCTAACCTTGCCTATGAGGAACCTAAAAAGGTTGAAGTCATAGAAGTGAACTGACGGTTGCCAGGGGCTGGAATGGAGGGAGACAGGCAGAGAAAGGAATGGTGCTGATCTAAGGGTAGAAGTTCCGGTTAGACAGGAAGAAGGAAGTTTGAGTGGTCTATTTCACATAAAGGAAGCCACAACACCAAATTGCATATTTCAAAATTACTGAAAGAATAGATTTAAAGTGTTTTTAACACAAAAAATAAGTCTGTGAGGTGATTTTCAGCCAAACCATGATGCCCTGTGAGATAAGGAATTTAACTCACCTGATTTAATCATCCCCATACACCTGAACCCTATCATTATACATACATGATTATTATTTTTCAGTGAAAAATAAGTTTTAAAAATTTCTTATCCCCTAGTTATGCATTTGACTTTACTATTAAAGGTCTTTACCTCTATATAAAATGTCTAAGATTATAAAACACACAGTTAAAGAAAATAAAGGAAGTCTGTGGTAGGTGATGCCTGTAATCTCAGCAGTCTGGAAGACTGAGGCAGGAGGAACCCACGTTCAAGTTCACCTTGGGCAACTTAGTGACTTAGCAAGACCTTGTCTCAAAATAAGAAATAAAAGGCCTAGAGATGTAACTCCAAGTGAGGGTTCTCAGTTTAACCCTTGGTACCCAGAAAAAAAGTGGGAGTTCATAATTGAATTTCAATTTCAGTTTATTTTTCTTATATAGAAAGAAACTTTTAATAACTTCATTATTTTTATTCATAAATATCTATTCTTCATGAAGCCAGAGGTAGCCCTGGGAGAGGGCAGACTGCAAAGGCTGTAACGTAAGAGCTCTTTCAGTCTCCAACCCATTTCAGACTCCAACCGGGAGTTTAGGGAGTGAATATTTCACCCCCTCTTTCCTCTTGCCTTTGATCGCCTACTGTGGGAATCCAACAAGAGGCTCCAAGAAAGCCAGGCATGGTGGCGCACGCCTTTAATCCCAGCACTCGGGAGGCTGAGGTAGGCGGAGTATTGTGAGTTCGAGGCCGGCTTGGGCTACAACGCAAGCGCAAGGCCGGCCTGAGCTACATAGTGCCACCCTGCCTCAAAAAACCAGGGCCAGGAGTTTGGCTCAGTGCCTTAAGCACCTGCCCTGGCAGGTGCGAGGTTGTGAGTTCAATTCCCGGTGCCGCAAAAAAAAAAAAAGAGGCTCCAAGGAAAGGAATCTAGGTAATCTAGGTGACAGAGCCCACGCAGCGCACCTCCTGCCGCCCCAGACTCCTGAGATGGGCAGAGCAGGGATCTACGGGAACAAACAAAAGGAAGTGTGACCACTGTGGCTGTGAACTGAAGGAAACTCAGCCTCTGCATAGTGAATTATATTGTCACATTGTATCTCATTGTATCTCATTGTATCTCATTGTATCACATTGTATCACTTTGTATCACATTGTGTCACATTAGGACATACCAGCAAAGTAGACTGCAAGGCAATCAACATGCCTGCTGGAGTCTAACACTGAGCAGGTGATCAACACGCCAGAATAACATATCTATCAATCATTGCATCGATGGAATTGTTAGACAACTATGCCTTTGTTATTTTTATACTTTTGACACATAATTATACAGATTGCTGGGGTACAATGGGATGTTTGGATTCGTGGATACATTGCACAATGATCAAATCAGGGTAATGAGCATATGCCTTACCCTAGACATTTTTATTTCTTTCCTCTAAGTACATTCAAAACCTCTCTTCCCTGTTTTGAGATGTGCAGTGCACTATTGTCAAGTACACGGCCTAACTCATCCCACCTGTCCACACATAACATGAAGCGGTCGCCCAAGTCGGCCAACCTCTCCCTCCTCCTACAAAAGCTTGTATATGGTGTGAAGTGCCGTTGGAGAGTTTTCTTGGATTTGGACTGACTCCCTAGCCTGCAAATGATTATGTGTCTGCTGTGTTGCAAGGGGTTTTTTCTGTTTTACTTAAATTATTCACTTCTGATTTAAAAATATGCGCAGGCTATTCAGGGCATGCTCCTGGTTCAGTGGCTTCCATCTCCCCACTTGACTTTTCCTTTACCTCTGCCCTGTGGAATTTGTAGAGAAGAGATTAGCGCAAGCTGACACCTGTAAGAGAGGTCGTATAGCCGTTAAAAAGGAGGAAATCCTGCCATATGCGGAGGGCACTGTGAGCCTGGAAGACAGAATGCTGAGTGAAATAACCAGAAAGTCCACCTGGGGGAACTGAGCTGAGGAAAGCGACACAGCCAGACTCAGGAGACAGCAGACAGCAGAGGCTGGGGTCGGGGGAGGGAGGCGCGGGGCGGTATTCATTGGGCGCAAAGTTTCTGTTACTCGCGATGCGTAATTTCTACAGATCCGCTGGGCGCAAGCACCTGGAGTGAACAGTGCAGAGTCCTTAAAACTGTTCGGCACGTGGGTCTCAGGTTAAAGGGAAGCAAGAGTACTTCCTTCTGTGGTAAACAACAGAGAACATTGATGTGTCAGTGGTCTGTCCCTCTGTCATACACACACACACACACACACACACACACAGATGTGTGCACACACGCAAGCCTGCAGTTATGTAGATTGGACAGACTGGAGAGACTGGAAGGAATGACTTTAGCTGTTGGTCCTGAAGCTAGAAGAATATACTCTAAACAAGGAAATAGCACCTTTAGGTTGAGCGTCTCTTGTCTCTGGCTGGGTGTGGTAGTGCATACCTGTAACTCCAGCACTCTGGGAAGCTGAGGCAGGAGGATTACAGGTTCAAGTCCAGCCTGGGCAACTTAGTGACTCAGCAAGAACTTGTCTTAAAACAAAACAAACACAAAGAAAGAACTAGGGATATAACTCAGTGTGAAAGCCCAGTAACACACACACACGCACACACACACACACACCCCAGCACAGCTGAGGCAAAGAAAGAACTCACACAAGCCCAGGCGTGAGTCACACAGATAAATGTGTGATTCACAAATATATAAATATCGCTCACATAGATAAGCGATGACTCAGACAAAAATAATTTTGAAACCACCCAAGGACGATACTTTTTTATCCAATATTTCATCTGAACATAAAGAAGTAAGGCTGAACTACGCAACACCGCTTTCTAGAGCCTTCTCAGGAATGAGCCAGGGCTATGTCGGAGGTAAACGTGGTTGATAGGATGAGCCACTCCTTCGCCTCTTGGGGGCATGAAAGCGACAGTGACCACCCCCACCTACTAATAATACTAGCAATCCTCACTAATGCGAGCTGAGTAATGAGGCCTCAGTAATTACAGCTTTGCCACCTAATTTCCATAAACCTTGTGAAAAAGACATGCTAAGGCTTGCCATTTTAGGCCCAGGAAGTATTAGACTTAGAGAGAATGTAATAATGTCCCCAGGATTGCATCAACCAGGAAATGATAAAACAGCGTTCAGACTCATGAAGTCTGATTTCCTAAATCACAGCCCAAACGACGTCGCTTGAAGAAGACAACACAGGGACTCTCGGGCACTCAGCGTGTGAGAGCGGAGACTGTCCTTCCGTCTCATCAGGACTTTCCTGGCTCCCGCGCTCTCTAGCCACGCTCATCCTCAATCGCACGCTTCATTCTCGGGTCAGAATTTATTTCAGTCTTGGCAGATGTTTTCCATCTCTGCTGATACGAAGGCTCAAAATCCACTTAGCGAAGAAGATTTTTCAATCCATCCCTAAGAAGATTTAATGTCTCGGAACACAGCCTGCCCAGCTCTCACCTCTGGCCTGAAGGTCCACGTGTCCGTCCGACTCTGAAGGTGGTTCAGGAACCATGAAGAGGTGCAGAGAGCTCGGCTCCCTGGACTGATAGTGGCTCCCCTCCCTGTTTATGAGAAGTTTAGATTTAACATCTTTCTCCCTGATCCAAGCCTCTGTGTAATGGCAGTGGCTAACGTACCACTTGGGTTTTCTTCCCGTGAAAGCCCTATGGAATTTTTGTACCATTTTGAGTCCCCAAAAGAATTCTGCGTTGTCAAAAACTTTTTGAAGTTTGAACATCATGAGGTGCTTAGACACCGTCGTCGTGGAGCTTCATGTGTTCGCTCACCTGCAAACGGGCAGAGAAGAGCGCGGTTGGAAAGTCAATCAGCTGCGTGATTTACCTGCGGAGAGAAGCTCTTTTTCCTACACATCTCTCCTCACCTGCCATGATGTCAGTACTTGGGAAAATCTAACATTAGCCGGAGGCACGTGAACCATGAACTTCATTCGATGCATCCACCTGAAGCAATGCAGTTCAAAGTCACTCCCACTCTTTGAACATTTGCTGCCAACCACATATAATTTGTTCATTTTCTTGTTTCTCTCTCAGGCACTGGAATGCTCTGCCAGGTCACATTTTTGTCACACTTACCTTTAAAAAACTATGTGGAATGTATTGGCGATAAGTAAATATTTCTTAAACAAATGAACAATTGGGTACTTTTGTTTGTGTCAAGAATAGTGAATAATTAAACCAACTAGTCTGATCTGTCCAGGATTAAAGGGTATCCTAGGGCTTAAGCTTTTCAGCTGCCAAAGTCAAAAGATTCTTAGGCAAAACAAGACAAATTGTTCATGTTAAGTGGTGGTGACTTTTTTTGTAGTTGTTGATTTTTGCTTTCAATTATACTGTCTGTGCTCTGTGTGTGTGTGTGTGTGTGTGTGTGTGCATGACACAAAACACTGGTGATTGTTGTGTGTAATCCTCATAACACTTGCATAAAATTGGGATGATTCTGCTGCATTTCACAAATGAGGACAAGAAGGCAGTTTCCAGGTCTTCCCAGGGATTCGCGACCTCACTCTGCAATCGGCTGTGAAGCCTGCTGCCTTCGCCATTTGTCTCCTGCCTTCCCCACAAATCCTGCAGCTAGGGCAGAGTGTGAAGTCATGAAATCATCTCTGAAAATAAGAACTCATTTATTTGAGTAGAAGATAACTGGATGGAGAATAATCCACTTCCTGCTGGGAGAGATAGAAATGGAAGAAAGAAGGCAGAAAGCCTTATTCTTCACATTAATCCAAGAAGTGAGTGAATTTGCATAAGAGATTTTAACGTTATACACAGGCCGAGCAAGCTGAGAACTATGTTTAGCTCCACGTTATGAAATACGGTCACATGGATGGGTGGCCCACATTTTTAGTCCTAGGCACAGCGAGGAGTTTTGTGATCTAAGTGAGATGCCGTTCCACAAACTGTGTTTGGAATCAGCAGCCGGAATCCTACAGATTCTGGCTATGCAGAGCAGGTGCACTGGCTGCAACTGTGGGAAGGGGAATAGAAAGTCTGGAGTCCAGTCCAATGCGGTCACTCTAGCTATGGGACAGGGGACAGTCGGGCAAGCTTTTTGTATGAGTTCGTTTGTGCATTTTTGTCTCTGTTTCTTCATAGGAAAGCCAGGAGGTGGTACAGAAGTCTGAGGAAAGCAGAGGGCTCCCAGAGCCAGCGAGGCTGGGAAGGAATCCTCACTCTACCAGCTAGCACCTGTGTTTCTGGACCTCACGTCTACTGTGTATCAGATGGGAAGTTTGATTCACATATGGAGTTGGCAGGTCCTCGTCTGGTAGGAGTATGTGACACTTCTCCAACTGTTTGATCTCCGTCGAGTGACTTCCCATCTCTGAGCTTTGATTATACCAACTGTAAAACTAGGACAGTAGCTTGAAGGTTAACAGAGTAGCTGTGAGGAGTAGCAAAGGCCACAAAGCCTCCCAGGGCTCACAGCACAGGGAGCCTTAGGAGACCTGAGGATTTTCCCACCTGTGGGAAATGAGATCTTTGTGGACCCTGACCTCAGCCACACTCACTGTTTTCTGTCTGCCTGCAAATCATGGAGATGCGAGATTTTTCTCTCTGAGAATTGTAAGCAACTCCAAGTTCAATCTCGAATAACACAAGCAATGCTATTTGAATGCAGTGCCTGAAAGGAGTTGAGCCATGAGGTCCAGGGCTCACCCTGACATCCACCAGGGGAGATGCTGTTACTGACGCGGGATGCTTGGGACTGAGGAAGGGAAACGGAAACGTGAGCAGCAGCTGAGCGGGACTACAGAGGAGAGATCGCTGCTGTTAACCTGAAGGCCAGCACGCTGGCTCCTGGAGATGACTTTTGCTCCCCCGCGCTGGCCTCACGTATTGCTCAGAGAGGAAGTGGCCATTACATGCACAGAGAATCAGTAATGCGCTCACAGGACAAAGGGCGACGGCAAGGGAGAGGCACAGAGGAGGAGCGGTGGGGGATGAGGCAGCGTGCAGCGTGGGGCGGAGACTGGTCCAGCGCCTTCCCGGACAGGCGGCCGTGAGCTGCCGCCTTCCCTCCGCCGGCCTCGACTTGCAGTAACGCGCCCTGTGAAATGAGGAGAGTCCTCCCGTCTCTCTCCTCTGCATGCACCGATAAGTCCAGATCTTTATTACCGCTGTTAGCAAGAAAAGCATGATTACAGAACGGAGGCCTCGATAATTACTTCATTTGCTGCTAAGTTAAATGTCGCAGTAACGCGCTCTCCCGCGTTATTCAATTTCCTGCTGATCTGCTGCTTTTGTTTCTACACTGCTCTTGAATTATTGGAAGTTTTACGTTTCTGCTGGTTTTTTTTTTTTTTTCCGTTGTCATGAGGTTGGTATCCTATCTTTTCATGCAGTCTTTGGAAGCGTCTCCCTCACATAATGGAGATATCAATTATGTTTCGTTACTGACACCAACTGAGATTAACTGCAAAAAAAGGGGAGAGGTAATTGAGAGGGCAGTAAAGGGTCACAGAATCAAAGGGGAAACAGTAAAAGTTGGAAACCAGGACCATTTCACTGGCATGAGGAACAAAATTCAGAAGGAAAGAAACTGTCTCCCACCTGGAACGATCCCACTCGTCTCTAACCACTGCCGCCAGGGAGCTCCTGGCCTCCCACTCTCTGGCATTTATCTCTCTCTGATTCAGAGAGGGGAGCAAGAACCTTCATGGCCTGAATTCGAAATTGGGCTGCCTCTGTCTCTCCACGTGCTTTTCTGCACCCCAGTTGTCTCTTGGATGCAGGGAGAGAAAGGTTCACCTTTCCCCTGACTTGGAAAACCTGCAACGCAACTCTCATCAGCTCAGTGAGGATGAATCACTCTCCAAGGAAGTCGTAATGTTTCTAAGGAGAAAAGTGGACTCTGGATGTAGGAAATGACGAGCGAGGTCTGCTGCTGTGGGCGCTGAAGTGAGACTTCGCAGGGCTGTAGGCTCACGCAGACACTGGACAGTTCCCCTGAAGAAGCATTTTACCCGAGGTGCTTAAGCACAACCGCTCTAGTGCGGCTTCAGCAGCACGTGTACTAAAACTGGAACCACACAGGGCCCCTGGTCAAGGATGACAGGCAAATTCGTAAGCACAACTGTTGTAAATATTCCCCTGTGGTAGGTATTCTGTCTTTTGCTCTGATATCTGACTGTTATTATAATTTTCTTAGTTTAACTCTATAGTTAAAGTGTGGAAACTTTAATCTGAAAAAGAAAAAGAAAACACTTGTCACAGTTGGTCACCAACATACCATTTCTAACCTACTTTCTGTTATTTCTCTTCACAAATATTGCATACACTCTTTACCAAATATCTCTGCATCTTACCCCCGCCCCTGACTTTACTGTATGTATCCTTCTTGGCCGAAATAAATATCTTAAATACCTTCTTCAGTTCCCCACTCCATCATCTATCTTTCACCTATTTACCATTTTACGTGTTCTCCATTTTTAGTTTTGATCATTGGCTACATAAAAGTAAAGTAACGTATGTAGGTCTCATCTCCCCTTTACTGGCATACAGAAACTCTTATAGGTATGCTTTTTAAAGCATTTCTACTATGAAATATAGCAGCAGGGACTTATATAAATGCTTTACATATAGAAGCTGTATTTGATTTAAGAAGTGATATGTATTTCTGAAATGACCATATATGCATACATATAAATACTCAGTATAACCAAAAAGTTACATAAAAATATCTAGGTTCCATTTAGCAACAGACCCGAGAAGCACCAATACACTCCCTACCCAAATCGTAAATAGAACAAAAGCTCCCATTATCTGTTCCCATTCACTCTGTTTGTATTCATTTGTGATTTGCTTTATTTTCACACAATCCTTAAAAAGAAGCAAACAAAGATTTCCTGAACTTCCTCAGTAATCAAGAAAATGCAAATTAAGACAACAAAAGACACTATCTTTTTACTAAATTGGCAAAATTTTTAAATCCAGTAAGTGTTCGTAGAACTCTCATATCTTTGCCAATGTGCAAACTGGTAAACCAGCTTTGGAAAACAGTGTCAAATTATTTAATAAATTTAAAAATGTATAAACCCTACGGTTCAGCAGTCCCCCTTCCAGGTAAATATGCCCCAGGGAACTAAATGTGCATGGGCCCCCAGATGCAAGATCAAAATGTTCACAGTTACACTCTCCATTGCTACCCCAAAGTGGAAATAAACTAGCATATGAATGTGCAAAAAATAAGATAAATAATTAAATTTTATCCTGTTCTATTGGAATGTCTGTCTTTTTCTGATGCGTTTATAGAAAAATTTTCTGTGTGTCTGTCTCTCTGTCTCTGTCTCTCTATCTGTCTATCTCTGTCTCTCCATCTCTCTGTTAAGAGAGAGAAATACATACATAGAGAGAGAAAGAAAATGAATACATACATTCATTCTATCTCCATCTGCATGTGTATGCACACTAAAGTTTCTGAATCATTTACTTTCTTACAAACTCCTTTCTTACTTGGGTTCAAGTCATTGGTTAGGAGCTCCTCTTCACCTGTGCTTATAGCTTCATTGCCAACAGCACTACCATAGGCAGAAAGAGGGCAGCAATTTTGAAAATGTACACACACCCTCATTATTCCATTTGACATTCAGAACAGCCTTGATGAGAGTATGTCTGGGACTATCTTTTCCCCTTTGATGAGGAGGAAATCGGCTCAGAGATAAGAGGCTTATGCCAGGCTCACAGAGAAGCTGAGTCCCTCAGGTTGGAATTCCAAGTTCTTGCCACCTTAGCCCTTCAGAGTCTGGCTCAAGTCCCGCCTCCTCCTGGGAGCCTTCTCTGTTCACAGGCTTCTTATCCCTAATCGGTTTCAACTGTTACTCTCTGCACAACTGATTGGACAGTGGACACAAATGCCTTGAACTATCGTCTCTCTAGCAGTGCGCACCCTGCTCCACTGCCTTTCGGTAAGCTGCTCCTAAAGTGGGAGCAATGCTCCCCATCATCTGGCTTCTTCCCACACCTCACATCACACCTTTCCTGCAGCTTGGTTGGGGCTGGAGCTTGGCTACCTTTGGGCGCTGCACCACTAAAATAGTCAACTCTGACTCCAACTGTCAAGACTGAAAGAAAATATGCCCTGACCCATTCATTTGCTGTGGAGTCCTGAAAAAATTCCTGCTGACAAAGTTCTTGGGCACTACTAAGTCATTAATCTCTAAGTTTATTACATCAGTCAACAGACATGGGGGAGATTTTATTTTGTTCAGGTAGGAATTAGCTCTGGAGCCTTGCATTTATTGCATTCTCCAGCCTACCTGTCAGACATGGGGACTCAACATGAAAGATCTCTGGAAGTTATTTATACAGCAAATAAGACTCCCCTGGAATCTACCAAAATACTCCTTTTCTTGATGTACTGGAGCAAGAAGGGCAGAGACTTAGGTAGAATTCTTTGCTTCTCTGTTTAACAGTAGGCTGTAAGTTAATTTTTCAAAGCTTTAGTTTCCTCAGCCATAAAACTAAAGCCCAAAAGTCTGTCTTATGGTGAAAAAATAAAGATAAAAATAAAAATGTAAGAATGTCTTTTGACATATCAAGACCTGTATAGTATATGAAGTATGAAAAAGATTCTAGCAAGATTTCATTCTCTTTGAGTGTAAGTAACTTCAAGGGTAGGACCTGGGTTTTTCATTTACAAGATGAGAGAATTCATTTAAGTTATGTGTGTTATTTTCCTTTCAACTTTTCTTTTTAATTGACACACAATGATTACACTGTTTTACTTTGAAGGTTAGAGTCTACTGCAAGTCCAGCTTCAGCTGTCAAGAAACTAGTATTTTAAATTTCAATTCCATGTACCTAAAGCTAAACAAATCATTTAATGCACAAAGGGAGACTTGTATTTAAATTAATTCAACAACAATCCTCTTTCAAATGAATGATCCTGCCTGAAAGAAGTAATGTCCCCGATAATACGTGTTTTCACATTCTGTTGTGGACACTTGCAACCAGAAGCCTTTCTGTGCCATTTTGGCCCCTGTGTCATGCTTCAGGAGTTCTCATTCTTTGGACCATTTCTGCAGGGGAGAGGGTGGGTATTGTTAGTACCCAGGTGGGCAGTTAGTCTCTGTTTGACAGTTTCCACGTGGAAATGAATTTTCCTGTAGTAGTGTCTACTCCACACACTGACATCTCACAGACAATGAGAGTAGTTTCTATAAACAAAAACTTGTGTGATGTCAGCTTGAAGTATGGGTGCACTAGACCTCGGAGATGTGAGGACAGAGAGTTAAACAGGGTTGAGAGTAAAGGCTTGAGTGTGGCAGGAGGAGAGACTGTGCAGGGGCTTAGGAGTTAAAGTAGGAAGTGCGTAGACAGCCAAAGAGGGCAGAAGTAGGGATCTCGGTTGCATGAAACACACATTCTTGTGATGGACGTGTTCACGGACTGGATTTCACATTATCTTTACAGATTATCCTGTGCAAAGGTGACATTGTAAATCTTTACTGTTCATTGGGTCCAAAGAGATGAACTGAGTTCCTTGAGATCATATAAATGATGAGAAGACTAAGAATTTTCATCCCGCTTGTGATGCTGGAACTAGCTCCTTGCTATACCCATTTGCAGCCATAGGTGGCACTTATTTGAGATGATTTCAACAAAAAGTTGAACTGTGGAGGCATGAAGTCATCTGTGCTTAGAAGACTCACACTTTTCCCATTAAACTGAGGTGTGGGGCATCAAGAAACACGCTCAGGAACTCACCTGCTGTGTGCTACAGCAGTTATGATGTACACATAGTGTGCTTACATCTTCCATGGTGATCTAATGGCTTAGTGATGAGAAAGTTCTCATTGGGCCAGTATTTTAAAAGGTTGAGAAGATGAGGAAGAAAAAGAGGAGATGAAGGGAAAGGGGAAATAGGCAGGAGCAGGAAGAAGAACAGGAAGCCATATGGAGCAGGAAAAGTGCAGTGGCATTTGGCATGCACTCAGCACCTGGATGCTACTTCCTAGACTCGTCTTCAAGTATGGCACTTTTCAAAAGTTGCTGAGATCTGTGTGTCATGGAGCCTGGCCTGTGTACACTGTTCTTCAGCGTGCACTGCTAGAGACAAATGAGGGAGGTAGATGCTGTCCAGGCCTTGGATTCGGAAACTCCTGATCTTTCCGGGTGATTGTACTGTATGCCGTTGAAAACCCTTCTGACAGGTTGGCCTCCTGTTCCAAAACTCCCTCTGTGTTCCTTTCTCCAGAAGACCTATGATTTACTCTACTTAGATGGAGGCTGCCCCATGCATAATGGTATTGGTAACCCCAAAACTGAATTCATATCCTAAGCTATCGGATTTAGATAAGTAAGATTTGGGGTTTCACATTTAAAGCACAAATTTGTTTGCTTTGGTGTTTTTTGCTGTTGTTGTTGAGATTTTTGAAATCATGAACTGTATTGGTTCCTTAGATTAACTGGCACTATAAACACCAGCAAGAAGGAAAATTTATCACCACTCACTTCCCACACATGCAGCATTTAACACAGGAAATGAGACCAGTAGGTTGACTACCAATGTGCGTCACTGCACTGTTTCTACCTTAAGAAGTAAATTTCCAGGCCCCTCCCAGCACCCCAGCACAATCCATAATGGGAATGCCTGGCCAGCCTCACAGGACACAGAAGTACTGAGCCCAGCCCATCCCAGAGCCCCAGAGCCACTCATCAGGGAGCAACCAGCACAGCTGAAGGGTCTTGGACAATTTGAACTCTGCCCACCAGAGCACAAGGCCCCAGCTCCATAGTTCAGGGGTGTGGCCAGGCAGCAGGTCCTGGAGATTCCGAACTACACCCAGCAAGGAGCAAGGGCCCCATACCATATGATGGGGGTGCACTCTGGCTAGCTCGATGCTCCAAAGGACTGAACCCCTCACAGGCAGGTGCAAGGTCCTGGTGGTACCATACTCCAGGGAACACTCCGCTTAGCCACCAGGGTCCTGGAGGCTCTGAACTCCACCCAGCCAGGTGCAAGACCCCAGTGCCACACCCTGGGGGGTCATCTCTGCTAGCCACCTGGGTTGTAGAGGTTCTGACCTCCACCCAGCCAGATTCTAGGGTCCAGTGACACAATCCAGGTGTGTGCCCCTGCTAGCTGCAGGGAGGACACAAACTGTGCCCAGCCCAGTATCCCAGAGCAACCCAACAAAGTACATCAGGGGAACACACAGCCAGCCTCAAAGATCACAGAGCACAAGGCTCCAGTACCATAATTTGGGGGTGTGCCCCAGGTAACAACTGGGATATTGGAGGATTGAAGCTTTACCCAGTGCTGCATTCCAGTGCAATTCATTGGGAGGTTACTTGACCAGCCACACATGTCCCAGAATAAAATGACAAAATAAAAGAGCAAGATGCAGTCTCAGTCCTCCAGCCCACCGAGAACAAACTCAAGAGACACTGAAATGGAAGACACTGGAAATCACACAACTGAACTTTCTGAAATGATAGCAACTGAGGTAAAGAAACAATTCCATGAAGCTATGGAAGAAATCAGATCAGAAATAATCTCTCAGCTAAAAAATGAAATGACAAACATTATGAAAGTAAACAAACATTATGAAAATAGAAGAGCATAAAATGATAGAAACTTCAAATGAACAATCTAAGGCAGAATTAGAATGCATGAAACAGATTCAAAGGGATATTCAGGAAATTACAAATTCCATTGAAAGTTGGCAAAACCAATTTAATGAAGCTGAAGATAGACACTCAGACCTTGAAGACAGCAAGGAAGCTTATGATAATGGAAGAAAAGATCTCTAAAAATAACAAGGAATCAGGAAACAACAATTAAACAGCTGCAAGATGATGCCAAGAGAAACAATATAAGATTGATAGGTGTCAATGAAAAAGCAGGGGTCAATATGAATGACCTGCAAAGACTATTTGCAGACATAATAGCAGAAAATTTTCCAAACATGGAAAGAGAATGTGACATACTCGTAAGTGAGACATACAGAATTCCAATTAACCATAACCAAAATAAATCTTCAGCCAGACATGTAATAATTAGGATATTAGAAATTCAGCACAAGAGCAGAATACTAAAGTCTGTCAGAGAAAAGAAACAGACCACCTATGAAGGAAAGTCTATCAGAATTATGGCAGACTTCTCAACACAAACCTTCAAGTCAAGAAGAGCTTGGAGTGAAGTATTTCCAATCCTGAAAGAAAACAACTTTCAACCCAGATTGATGTATCCTGCAAAACTATCTTTAAAAATTGATGGATAAATAAGATACTTCCATGATAAAAAACAACTGAAGAAATTCATGGCCACCAAATCAACACTACGAAGAGTACTGAAGGACACTCTTGAAAAGGACAAAGATAACTACAATCCCAAGAACAACAGCAACTGGAAACTACTAAACAGAGCAAACAATTACACAAAAAAAAGTAGAAAACCAACAACAGAAAGATAACATGACACATCAGTTATATCAATCAATGTAAATGGTCTCAACTCACCAATAAAAAGAAACAGACTGGCAGAGTGGTTAAGAAACAAAATCCAACAATATGCTGTGTATAAGAAACACATTTAACTGAAAAGGAAACTCACAGGCTAAAAATCAAAGGACGGAAAACAATACTCCATGCAACAAGAACCCAGAAAAAAGCAGGGGTAGCTATTATGTTTGCAGACAATGTGAACTTCAAACCAAGAATGATCAAAAGAGTTAAAGAAGGTCACTACATATCTGTTAGGGGAAAACTTGAAGAGGAAGAGATTATGATCATAAATATATATGCACCAAATATGGGAGCACCCAGCTATGTAAGACAAATCTTAATAGACATGAAAAACCAAATAAACAATAATACAGTTATAACAGGGGACCTTAACACCCTATTGTCACAAAGAGACAGATCAACCAAACAGAAAATCAGCCAAGAAATCACAGAACTGACTCAAACTTGTGAACAAATGGACCTAGTACATGTGGACCACATATTCCACCCAACCCAATACACATTCTTCTCAGCTGCACATGGGTCATTATCTAAAGTAGATCATATACTGGTCCACAGAACATGCTTAAGTAAATGCAAAGGAATTGAAATAATTCCATGCTTATTATCTGACCACAGATAAAATGTAATAAAATTGGAAATTAATGACAAAAAACCCCACAAGAACCCCATAAACACATGGAAATTAAATAACATGCTCCTAAACAAGTAATGGGTCACAGAAGAAATTAAAGAAGAAATTAAACAATATCTACTATCAAAAAAAATGCAAATGCAAATTACCAGAACCTGTGGGACACAATGAAAGTAGGCCTCAGAGGAAAATTTAGAGCACTAAATTCCCACATCAGAAAAATGGAAAGAACACACATAAACAAACTAATGCTGCACCTCAAACTTCTAGAAAAAGAAGAGCAAGTCAAGGCCAAAACCCAAAGAAGGGAGGAAATTATCAAGATCAGAGCAGAAATTAATGAAACTAAAACTAAGAAAACAATAAAGAAGTAAAGAATCAAAGAGTTGGTCTTTGAAAGAATAAATAAATAAATTTGGTAAGCCCCTAGCCAAACTTATCAAAAAGGAGAAAGAAAAAACTCAAATCCTTGCAATAAGAAATGAAAAGGGTTAGGGTTAGGGTTAGGGTTAGGGTTAGGGTTAGGGTTAGGGTTAGGGTAAGTACCATATTGTGTCCCTAGTGCAAGAAATTGAAAAAGTGTATACAATCCAAAATCTACAATAAATACTGTGTAAGGGTAAGAAACTGCTCAAAGAGGAAAAGTAATTGGGATGGGGAAAGGAGAAAAGAAGGAAAGGAAAAGGAAAAAGACATAAATTTATATATGTGTGTTCAAAAGATATCTATAATGTCTGTACTACTAAATGTATTAGCTATTGGAAAAGAACAGTGCTCACACAATTAGATCAATTTTACATGTCTATATCTGTTAATCTAAACAACCCTATTTTTTTTTTTTCCCGCACCAGGGATTGAACTCACAACCTCGCGCCTGCCTAACAGGCATGTAAGCTGCTGAGCCAAACTCCCGGCCCTGGTTTTTTGAGGCAGGGTCGCACTGTGTAGTTCAGGCCGGCCTTGCGCTTGCGTTGTAGGTCAAGCCCGCCTCGAACTCACAATGCTCCTCCTACCTCAGCCTCCCGAGTGCTGGGATTAAAGGCATGCGCCGCCATGCCCAGCTCCTAAACAACCCTAATGAAGGTAATGATATGCAATATTGTATCCATTGTCAAATTTCTAACATCTTGTTTTGTACACCTATACTGTTATTGTATTGGATTTGTTGTTGTTGTTTGTCTCTTTTGCTTTTTGTTTTTCTTTTCTGTGTCTTTTTTCTCTTAAATAAAAAAAAAAGAAGAAGAAGAAACAAATTTCCAGGCAGATCTTTTTTTTTTTTTTAATTCTGGTAGCAGCCAATTACAGAGCATTAGATTTCAACAGGAACCCAGAAATGAGCTGAATTGTTGAAAAAATAATAAATTCACCAAACTTACGGGTACTGAGAAATGTCATCATTTAATCCAGAAGACAAATATCTCCTCTCATAGCCCTTGGAAAAATGCTTGCCATTCTCTGAACTTTTACAAGCTGGTAATTATGTTAGATAGGAACCGAAAGGATAGAAGAGGGTGCAGGCTCTCTACAGAAAGGTATATTTATTCAGGTTAAAGTTTAAGCAGTTTATCTACTGAAATGTTCCATTTTTCTGCATGTAAGACAGCTTTATTATTTTCCAGCAAAATTTTCCCAGCACTTTAGCTGAAGGAGATGGAGAATGGGAAGGTGCATTATCAGTCAGTGCAGTGGGTGTGGGAGGGGCTGGGGCAGAGGGTTGGGAGAATTTAATCTGACAACACCTGACTTTTGGTCCAGAGCATTATCCTTAAAACTGTAATCATCACTGAAACATGATTAAAAATATTAAAACACCCTATATCAGTATTAGAAAATTATGTGTTCATAGCAAAAATTTCAGTTGAAATGTTTAAGGAGATAGAAATACTACCTACCCTGCTTTCATCACTCCCCAAATATTGCATATATATATATATAAAATTATCACATGGTAAGCTGTAAATAGGTACTATTATAATAATCACTTATAAAGAAAACCCCTAACTTTCAAACCCACAGACCAAAAAAATGCAGAACACTGTATTATGCATTCTAGTTGACAAATATCATAAATGAAGGTGTGATTCTTACACTTCATTTAACAGCAAATGGAAATTTTTGCCCAGTTAAAAATAGGAAGGAGGAAATTCAGCACATTCAACACTCTGCTTTGATTGTCTGCTTTAAACCTCAACAATAATCCAGTCCAGCACAATGTTCCATGCTGTTTGTAAAGAGTAAGATTTTCTTCCCAAAAAGAAGACATTTCAAAGTGTTGCTTTTTATAATTTCTAACAGCAGAAACAACCACTGTTCTTGGGGATGAAAGAATGGAAATCTGACAGAACTCAGGAGTCACGATGGCACCGCAGTCCAAGAGAAGTCTTATCCTTCCCCACTTTCTACTCACACTCAAGATTAAGGATGAAGTTTGTGGAGTGTTCTCCAAAGAGCACTTTTCACTTCTTTGTTCCTCAGGCTGTAGATCAGGGGGTTGAGCATGGGGATGACCACAGTGTAGAACACAGAGGCGATTTTATCGGTGTCCATGGACTGCCCAGAGCCAGGCTGCAGGTACATGAAGATGATCGTGCCATAGAAGATGGACACAGCGGTGAGATGGGAGGCGCAGGTGGAGAAGGCCTTCTTCCGTCCCTCAGCAGAGCGCATGCTTTGAATGGCAACGCATATGAAGAGATAAGAGATGAGGATAACCAGGAGGGTGAAGAAGACGTTAAAGCCCACAACGAAGAACACAACTAATTTGCTAACGCGAGTGTCGGAGCATGCAAGAGCCAGGAGTGGGGGAATGTCACAGAAAAAATGATTAACTTCATTAGACCCACAGAAGGAGAGTTTGAAGGTGTCTGCTGTGTGGATGGAGGCATTGAGGAAGCCACAGACATAAGAAGCAACTGTCAGGAAGGTGCACACTCCCGCCGTCATGGTGGTAGTGTAATGAAGAGGTCTACACACTGCCGCATGGCGATCATAAGCCATGGAGGCCAGAAGGTAACACTCGACTGTGGCAAAACCCACGAAGAAGAAGAACTGAGCGGCACATCCATTGTAGGAGATGACCTTGTCCCCTGACTGCAAAGCAGCCACCATCTTAGGAGCCACAGCTGAAGAGTAGCCCAGATCTACAAAGGATAAGTTACTGAGGAAGAAGTACATGGGGGTGTGGAGGTGAGGGTCCGAGTGGATGATCAGTATCATCCCCCCATTCCCAACCACAGTGATGAGATAGATGAATAAAAATAACAGGAGGAGAGGAACCTGCAGACTGGGGTCATCTGTTAAACCCAAGAGAATGAACTCTGTCACTTCCGTGCTGTTCTCCATTAATGGCAACTTGCATCTCACCTGGAAATTAAAGACAAAAGCCAGTGAAAAGCAGGTGAAACTACAAGAGGAAGATGGAAGAGTATAAAATAGAAGACTAACATATATTGTTCATGAACCATATGTAAGACACACACCAGACCCTTCCACCTTATTCTAGTTTTTACTCCCATGAGATGGGTGTGCTATTATGCCTGTTTTATAGATGAGAAAGTTCAGATTTAAGAAACTTAATCTTGAAAAAAGTTGTCTCATTAGTACAGGTCAAAATCAAAGTTCATGCCTTTGTATTTTTAATCCAAAGTTCACACACTCACAGATTCTACATGCATATGATATAAATATATAATATGATGTAGATGTTCCTAGCAACATGGTTGCTAAGATTTTACTCAATGTGTCAGAATCTAAAAGAGAAAACTATTAGGTAAAAAATGAATCCATCATGCTTTATCTTCCTCATTCCACCTGAATAATATAGCCTCACTAGAAATTTCTTGAAATTTCCTATGCAGAGATAATTAAATGATATTAATTAAAGAAATCATAGTATCTTGTTGTATACTAGATATTACTCCAAAGATTCTAGTTGCATTTAATTCAATCTTCACTTCAACACTTGGGGAATAATTCTGTCCTTTTCCTTATTTTACACAAATAAAAACTGGGTATATTTATATATAATAATACTCTACCCCTTTTCTTCAGTTTTTATTTTACCTCTATACATAATGTTCCATAATTTAAAACATGCAAATGGAATATTTTTTCTTCTCACTTTAAGTAACACTTTCATTGGCAGTGTATTTTATACCTAGTCTCCTTTTTCTAGCTACTATTTTTTTTTTATTTTAAAGATAGTAAAATCCAACAAAACATAACCAAACAAAGTCAATCAAAACAAAGCAGCAGAACTGGTACAGAACCTCAAAGAAAGATACTAGGACAACAACAGCTACTATAGTATATCTTGTTATTTTCAGAATAGTTGAAAATTCCATCAGGTATAGTAAAATCAAACCAAAAACAAAACAGAATAAAACCAATAAAAACAGAATATGAAATAAAGCAAAAAAAATTAATTCAAATAAAGCAAAACAATGAGAACAATATTGGGCCTCAAAGACAAGACAGAAGAGAATGCCCCATATTTGCTACATTGCATACTGTCATCTTCCTAAGAGAAGCTCAGGCTGCCAGCTCCAGGCCTGCAAAATCACTCAAACAATACAAACATTTAGTTGCTTTACGTACCGTAGTTGCTGTCAACTTAGCCGGTCCTCCGAACCAGCTGGTTGCTTATGGGGGTGGGGGGGATGTCCTTGATTCTTGGCCTGCGAGCCAGTAGGCTTACGGGAGGCACATGTCTTTCTCTTCCTGGAGTCCATGCCAGTCACGCACACTTACCAGGAAGGCAGGCTAGTTGTCTTCTGGTTGGAATCTCCCTGACCCAACGTGATGGGTTCTCGGGAGGCACATCTCTTTCTACTATTTTCTTCTAAAACTGACCATTTTTGTGGAGACCAGAGAGCTACAAAATTATAACTACAAAATAATAACAGTTAAATGAATATTGACTGAAATCACATAACATGTAACTGCTGAAGATAAAATAAAAAACTTGGTCTGATACTAAAGCCAGAGATCTCAATAACAATTTCGAATGTATTTGCAAGCAGATACCTTAACAGTAGTTCAGTTGAAAGGGAGTGTGGTATCACATAAATATATATATATGTATTTGAGATCACAATTACATATAATTGTGATCTGATTATAGTTAAGTCCTGTCTTCTTTGCATCTGCCAAGCCCTGAGTTTTGGCTGATTGTCACACAATTAGCTGGACAACCGCCCAGCTCGCTGACCTGCTGTTAGTCTCCTGGGAAAATGACTGCAATCATTCCTTCTTGCCTCACCCAGCCAACCATGGCCCCCGACATGCGTAAATAACTATTTGGTGAATTGCATAGAACAACAGTGACAAACACAGCAGATAAACTACTGTTGTCTTGTTTGTCCGAGTCCATACCTCCTGCCAGTCTATTAGCTTAGATTCATGATGTGAAACATACTCAGAAGTACCAGTGAGTTTGCAGGTGGGCAGGCTTGGAGAAAGGCAGTGTCCTAATTTTAGAGCACTTGCTCTCTCCTCCTGCCTTTCCTCAGTCTAAGCACTCACGGGATTTCCCAGCCTCTGCAACACAGTGGGTGGGAGCAGGCTCAGTTGAGGGAAGAGAGAAAATGTATGAAGGGATAGGGGAAAAGGAGAAACAGGCATTGGAAAGAGAAATTGCTTTAACCCAGGTTGGCCTCACCTTGCCTTGGAGAGCAGCTACTGCGAAGGATTGGTGAGGAACCCTTTGCAAATAACACAAAAGAAGAGGGTGGGCTAGCTTGTGCATCTGAGCCACTGTGGAAAGCTGTAAGACCCCTGCCCGTACTTCACCCCCTGGTTTCCAGTTTTCACCTTTATAAACAATGTTTCAGGAGTATCTTCTCGTGTTCATAAAACAAAGCCCTAGAATTTTATATTTGTCAGCCTCTTTTTTCACCTGTTCATAGATTTCCAACCCAGCAGCAGCATTTTCCCTTACTTTTATCCAGCCTTTCTCATCTTTTATCTTTTGAATTTTGACACATTCATGTAGTCCCTAATTTAGCAGAAACAATGTACTATAAACTATGACAGTACTGTCCTGATCATACCTGGGCAGTGTCACTCAAGTGTCACATAACTCCTTAACTACACGTGTGTACACTTTCCTAGGGCAGGATTCCTCGAAATCAGCATTATTGGCATTACTGACTGAACAACTCTTCATCTGTTTACAGTTAATATTCAATACACTCCTGTGTACTTTCGATGAGCAACCCTTTCCCTTCACACTTGCAGTTACTGTTGGTAGATGTGTCTGGACTCAGAGCAGCAGGGAGAATTCTGGAGTCAGAATGTGTAGAAAAGGCCTTGTTGACCCAGCATCATCCCTGAAGCATCACCGGGCCTGAATCCAAAGCCTAATACTGTACAGCGGTTCACAAACTTAACTTGTTCCACAGTTCTGGGAAAGATGGCTGACCCTGGTATAGTATGTGACTGGAAGCAAAATTTACCAAACACTTCTGTTTGCCAACTGAATTGTTTGTGAATAGAAGTGTTCATGAACTGAGATCGCTGCTGTTACTTCCCTCTCATACATGAACCTGAGATCAGTATCACAAGGAGCCTTGAAAAGGAAGCAACATTGAAAAATCTCTAATGAAAAAAACTTAAAATTTAAGAAGCTTTTATTGCTCTAAAGCTAGAAGGAGACTAAACCATCCAGATGTCTGGAAGTAGAAATGTTTCACCAAAGATTCTTCTAAAGAGGTTGGAAAAATCACTTCCAACCCCCACACCTCTTTTGGAGAAGTCCAAATAAGATCATCAGTAGAATTACTAAATTCCACGAAGGAAGAGGTAAATCTGTTTGTGTCTGTTAGTGTCCTTTGCTTTATTACCCATGGGCTACACTAGTGGCAGACACATAGTAGGCTTAAGTGTTTGTTAAGTGAATGAATGAATGAATTAGTATCTCAGAAGTTGAGTTAGAGTAATAGCTTTAATGGTGCTTACTTGCTTTGGAACTATAGATAAATAAGTTTCCCTGTATCGAGAGCATAAAATATGGGAAAATCCAGCCATCATGTGGTTCATGGTAGTTCTGCAATATGAACAAATTTACCTCTATTAAACCAAAAGTCAATCATATGAACTTGTTTCCCAGACTTTAACACCAGTTGGTAGCAATATTCCATCTAGCAATGACTATGCCAATGGCTGCCTACGTAACAATGACTCAAAATCACCTGCAGGAATCTCTTGTTACTCTGTTCTTGTGAGATGTGGCAGAGGAACTTGGAGAAAATGGAATCCAGAGCCCTTTAAACCTACACTGAAGCCCTTACTCTTGGGTAAGACTATGATTTCTACCCGCAGTGTGAAGAATGTGGCTTTAAAAGAAAGTCAGGGAAAACATACCAATGTCCTTGGGAGTTATGAGATCTTAATTCAGAATTGCCTTCAAGGACTGAAATTTTTGAAGTCTGAAAAGACAAGAAAATCTGTTTGGTCTCTGAAGGCCTTGGATTTCAAATAGCAAAAGATTTCCTGAGGCTATGTAATGAAAGCACGCATGCAGTTTTGCTGCTCTTACAGTTTTCTAGAGCCCCTAAGTGAGTCACACCAAGCCCAGAAAGCAGTCTGAAGTCCATGAGAAGATGGGATTTACATATATTTTCTGCCCTCTGGAGAGAAGTTCCCCAAGGCCTTAACTCCAATCCAGGGCTCAGCAACATGTCAACAAGCAATCAAAACAGTACTTTCCTGAGGGAACTGAAACATTACTGTGACCTGAATAATCCTCAAAGACCTCCCCTCAAGGGACAAAAAGAACCCTCCATTCTTTGGGTCACAGGCTAAGATTATTCATGAGGAATTTTCATCAAAACTACTCTCAAAGGGGCATGAGATGCAACCACGCAGCGCTCAGCCCTAAGGTGACAGCCTGCACTGTTCCTTGGTGGGAGGGATGTTTAAATGGCCCATTCATAGATAATAAGCTGTATCACAATCTCCACTTTGTTTAACACAGCTTTGACTAACAGCTCCAAGTTCAAAGAGCTTTGTGACACAAAATGCTTTCAGGAAATTGTTTTCCAATCAACTTGGTTTTGGATGAGTTTAAACATGGAGCTCACAAGAATCAAAGGATTCTGTCTATTTCATTAATATTAATTTACTGAATTAATAGACACCAACCACCTCCTACATTTCAAGTTCTTTGTTATACATATGCAGCCTGTCCCTTAAATTTTACACAACTCTATGAGAAATTATCTCTCCAGTTTTACAGATGTAAAAACTTCAACCTATACCTAATATCTTGCTCTTTTTCAAATAGCATTCTCTAGTGAAAAAGGCAGGGCTCCTTGGAGAAATGGCTGATTTTAGGGCTGGAAGAAGGAATGAACCAGAAAAGCCCTTGTAGTACCAGGAAGGAAATGCCAGAGTCTGTCTGATGTAAGATCTCTATGCCATTTCTCTTTCGGGTATCAATATGAAAACACAAGGATGCTCTCAGATTCCAGAGAAAGGTCCTGTTTCTCCCAGATTCTCCCAAGTGCATATTCCAGTACAGTAAGTTGCAACAGTGAACCTTATTTACCAACTTTTTCTTGTTTCTCATGAAAATATTTTCATGCAAAAATTTATTGTTTGGATACATTAATTTTTTATAAAACTAAGAAATAAAAAGTGGTAATGTCATAGTAAGCTAGATGATATGAATCTAGCCCAAGGATACTTTTCCACCTCTGTTAAAATTATTTTTCTACAGAACATTTAATTATGAATTAATACCAATTCTTAATGCTGGGACTGGAAAGATCCAACAAGAAGACAACTACCCAGCCTTCCTGGTAAGTGGTGCAACAGGTTCCAGGAAGAGAAAAGTCAGCACTTCCTGTGAGCCTACTAGCACGTGGGCTGAGAATCAAGCCGCCCACCGACACCTCCACCCCCTGCTCCCCCACCATAAGCAACCCGCTGGTTCAGAGGACCAGCTAAGTTGATAGCAACTAAGGTGCATAAAGCAACTAAATGCTTGTATTGTTTGGTGGATTTTGCAGGCCTGGGGCCAGCAGTCTGAGCATTTCTTGGGAGGATGACAGTATGCAATATAGCAAATACAGGGGATTTCCTTCTATCTTGTCTTTGAAATCCAATATTGTTCCCACTGTTTTGCTTTATTCTGATTAATTATTTTGCTTTACTCAATGTTTTGTTTTGATTGGTTTTATTGTTTTGTTTTTGGTTTGATTTTACCATACCTGAAGGAATGGACAACTATTGTGAAGATAACAAGATATACTATGGTAGCTATTGTTTCCCTAGTATCCTGCTTTGCAATTCTGTACCAATTTTACTGCTTCATTCTGATTGGCTTTGTTCTGTTTTGTTTTGTTGGATTTCACTATCTTTAAAATAAAAAAAAATTAAATACCAATTCTTCATGATCACGTCCAAAAAAATAGCATAGGGTAAATGTACCAGTTCTTTTTATGAGGACAGTTTTATCAGCTAATAGAGAAATACAGTGATGGATTATCTTCTATTTTGAATATAGACATAAACAATTCAAAACCACTAGCAAACTGATGGTAAACACAACAAATTTATTAGACATCACATTCAAGTGGGTAATCTCAGAAATGCAAGTGCATCCAAAATCAACCAAGCAAGGCATAATAAAACAAAGTATGAAAATTATTTCAATAGACAGAGAAAAGCTTTTGAGCAATCCAGTGTCCATTTTTATTACTGTATGCTTACAATACACTATAGTTACACTTCTTTGGGGGGAATCAGTGCAGGTATAGAACATATTTTAATCATTTTGTGTCTCCTTCCCCTGCAATTGCATTCCCTATCTCCCGACCTCTGCCTTTAATTCCTGCCATCTCTTTATTATTTATTTATATTTTAGATTTCTGTGGCAGTTAACCTCCTGATGCACATGTTCAACTTTGAAGATCTAGATTTCCTCCTTGTTATTTAATGCTATGAATACAAAACCAAAAATAGGAAAAGAAGATAAAAGACACACAGGGGGAGAGATGAAGAGAAAAAAGAGGGAGGAGGAGAGGGTTAAAAAAAAAAAGGGAATAGGAAGTCAATGAGAAAAGAAGAGGAAACTTCACCTGTAAACGCAACACCCTAATGACTGAGACAAGCTAGACATCTGGCCCTATGGAATAATTTAGCACTCTACTATATGGAAATTAATATTGTAAAAACCTGAACAACTTAAACTGACAACTATTAATACAGTAAAATGCAATGACCCTGGGTTTTGGCAAGTGAGAAACGTAGAAGCCACCACTGACTGAATGCAAAACTTAGATAAATTATTAATCTGTTTGAATCTCTTCGGTTCCTTCCAACACTGAATATGTTTGCTTTCTTTTTTCTCCCAAAAGCCCTCAACTCCTAGGGGAATACGTGTGATTCCACACTTTTGATTCCCTCCCTGTTTGTCTCCTCACAAGCTCTGAATAGTTACACTTGGGGTTCGGGTTGGGGGAAGAGGGCAACAAGAAAAAGGCAGTTATTCTGACTCGGGTGAGTTCAAGGCCGGGTACCAGCATCTGTTCATCCATCCTTGAGTTAATGCTGCCACCTTGAGGCTACTTCAAGCTTTTCATGGAGTGAACCACAGCCACAGGGCTGGAGAAAGAAAAACTTGCCTTCCTGCAGCAGTCAGTGATCAGTAACTGCAGAGGAAAATGAGAAGCTAACAATCTGTCTGAAGAGTTCATGCCATGGTCACATCCCCAGTTAGCAGCTCTTGGATTTGATTGTCAAGCTGGTAAGGTCCTCAGGGAATCATGGCCCAGGATAATATGGTGAGCATCTAATTTTACCAATGACTAACCTGAGACTCCCAGAAGTAAAGTTTCTGCCTAATGCCACACGGGTAGTCAGAAGTCTAATTGAAATCCGTGGCTCCAGGACTTCTGCTATTTCTGTTCATCAGTGTCTCTGGAGTTTCCTGAGTGTCTGTTGACCCCTTGGCTCCACCCAAGTATCTGCGCTATCTTCAGGGATCATCCTCCTGTCCCTCACCAAGGTCAAGGCTTTCTCATGCTGACTCCACTGCTCCCTCTCCGTCTGGCCCATCCTGCCCTCTTCTGCATTCCCGACTCAGAACATTTCCTGATACCTTTCACGGTTTTCCCCTCCATCTACACTGGTAATTCTGGCTCTATTACTTTGCAAGATTTGACTAGGACAACTATTCTTATCCTCTCCGCCCTTGCTTACTCACGCCTAGCCTAGTTGTCCAAAAACTATGCTTTTGTTACCCTGCCCTTCCCACAAAAAGTCTCAAGAATCTGTCTCCTACGCTAACATACCCTTCTGCCATGTCAATGTCCTTCTTTAAAATGATCAATAATGGTCCATATAACCTCCCAATCTCTTCCCAATCTATATTGTCATGGCCTCGACTATTTCCACTTCCCTCCCATTGAAAGAATATTTTGAAACAATATCCTTCTCCACTAGTGTATATTAGTTAAATGAAATAGTAGATTTTGTGTTGACATAGTCATAGGTGCATAGAACATACTCTGATCATGCTTCCCTACTATTTTCTCTGCTTTTAGGCCTGCCCTTCAATCTCTTTTCTCTTCTCCAGTAATTTCTCTTCTACTTTTATGTCACTTCTCATTTTCAAACTTTTTTCTAGTTTCCTTGTATGTGACAAAACCTGTGACAGTTGACTTTCTGAGCCTGATTTAATTCACTTAACATGATGATCTCTAGTTCTACCCATTTTCCTGCAAATGGCATGATTTCATTTTATTTATGGCTGAATAATATTCCATCATATGTAGAATTTTCTTTGGTCATATATCTGTTGACAGGCACCTACATTGTTTCCATGGTTTAAGCTACCTTGATTGTGCTGAAGAAGTGTTAGGGGTATCTCCATAGTATGTTAATTTTAATTCCATTGGGTGTGTGCCAAGTGGTAGCTCTATTTTTAGGGTGTTTTGCTTTGTTTTGTTTTTTGAGAAAATCCATGCTGATTTCCCTAATGCTTTACTAATTTATCTTCCCACCAACAGTGGTAATGAATTCTTTACCCTCCATATCCTCACCAGCATTTGCTGATTTTGGTATTCTTGGTGAGAGGCTCTCTACCTGGGGCAAGATGAGGTCTCCAATATAGTCTGGATTTGCAATTCCCTGATAGCTAAAGATGTTAAACCCTTTCACGTAATTTTTGACCACGTGCACTTCTTCTTTTGAGAAATAACTACTCGACTCATTTGTTCATTTTTTACTGGGTTATGTGTTTTCTCGGTGTCACCTTGGACAGAACGTGCAGCATGCGCCAGAAACGCCGGAAGCGCCAAAAGCAGCGCCGGAAGCTATGAGACTCGGCTCCAGGCAGCCCCGTGCCTGCTGTCGACCCTGACTCGCAACCCACTGTGCTGAAATTATTCATGACGTCTTGTCTCATCTCCCCTCTCTGATGTTCTAATCAAGCTTGAAAAGCGTGCCAGCTTTTGTGTCTCTAACTAGGAAGCATCTCACTGTGTCTATTGGAGAGGACCTTGATAAACTACTAATTTCTCCTCCTACTATGCGTGTTTTCTCTTTTACCTTCCTTCATGCTGCTCCCTCCAACTGCAATGGCCTAGCTTTATCCCCTTCTTTTATCTCTTTCACTTGGAAGTTCAAATTAAAGCCAACTCCATTGTGAAGCTGTCCTCTGAGGTCATGAACTTGTGTGTGCCTTTCTATTTATAACCCTTTCCCGAGTTGTCTTAATAGTTCTTCACATTATTCTTCCTTTTATTTCCTTTTATTTCTTCTCCTAGAGCCTACACACTCCCATATTCCTTCTTATCCCACTACCTTGACTTCTGCTTCCAGGATAAAAACCATCTGATACAGACAAAGCAGCGCTAGGTACTGCCTGAGCGACCTTCCTGGGATACAGAGTCTTCAAGGGCAGAGACCATGGCTCACTCCCCAAGGGTGAGATAAATGATAATGATATAGGGTAATGAAATTCCCAACCTACTATGTGTCCAGTACATGTTTGTGTTCTTTGAAATCGAAGAATGAATTTTAGGAGCAATGGAGGTTAAGAGCAGAATATATTTATTGAAGAAAGCTTTTTTCTGAGGCACAGAAGGGGTTCCAAGTGGGTTGCCAAAGACTGCTTTCCTAGGGACTTTTATAGAGTAAAACCACAGGGTGTGATGGGTCCAAGGTGAGGAAAACCTGGGAAGTCTCAAGGTGGGCATAAGGTGAGACAGAACTACAGTTAACCAATAAAATTAATGGCTTAGGTAAAATTGATTAAATCGAGGACAAACAGGGAAGCGAGTCATGTAGTAAGTGCACGTGCTTAACAGCAGTGACTCTTCCTTTAAAGGGTGGGGATGGTGACTCCTGGCTTCCTCAGGGTGATACAGAACTATTTAGAATATCAATCCTTAGGATGTGGGTGCATTTGTTCGATCTTTTGTCTTGGGTCCTGGCCTACAGCAGAGGTGTCTGTCTCCCCCACAGCTGCAAGGTATCTTGGCTTCTGCACTGGCTCCTTTGAGGACCTACCCCTGTCTGACTGCCTGTAATATTTCTATCTAGCTTAGTAGCCTGTGATAATAACTCCTGGTTTAATAAATTCTGCATAGATATTAATCACCTCAGTAGACAACCAAGACCCCAAATCATTACCTCCCTGAAAAGTTCTTTAATCTTTCCATGCCTGCTAGCTATATGACTTACTTCCCATTAACTCAATATTGCCTAAACAATTGACAGAATCTGATCCCTTCAGTCAGTTCAGCCTTTCTCTTCTTTCCCTCTCTGGCCTCACCCAAAGCCCCCCATTCCCTCCCCTGATCTAGGGTCTGGAACACCTCCTCCCCTTCCCTGGCACTTGGTCAAGCACCTTTCACCATCCCACTAAAGCCAGATCACCCCATCCCTCCCAGTGCCAATACCCAGTCCTTGGTCTGGTTCTGAGAGGACTAAAGCCAATTCTCTCCTCGCCTGACCTCTCCCCTTTGTAGAAGTCACACTCTCCCTGCTATGGTTTATGGTCCTGTGGCCCCACCAAATCTCATGTAATCATAATACAGATGTGACTGAGTCTGGCTTTAGTGATTGGTTAGTTGTCTGGCACTGGGACTAGTGATGTGAGTGCTGCATCCACCCAGGGGTAGAGCCGATATACAGTGTAAGGGCAGGAGGAAGGTTTCTCTCTCTCTCTCTCTCTCTCTCTCTCTCTCTCTCTCTCTCTCTCTTTCTCTCTCTCTCTCTTTCACCAGTTTGCCTTGCTGTTTGGCGGCCATGAATGATGGCCCCACCACGCCACGCTGCCTTGGAGCCAACTGAGTGTGGACTGAAACCCCCAAGAACTGTAAGAAATAAACCCTCCTTCCTACCTCCCCTAATTTTGGGCATCAGGTATTTTGTCTCAGCAATAAGTGAAAAGTAACCAAGACACTCCCCCATATCTGTCAGGTTGACCAGACTGAAAAAACACCCACATGCCTTTTTCTTACTCTCCTTCTGTGTGACAAATGAAAAGTGCTTTTTACTAACTGTTTTCTGTAGATCTTACTCTCAAATTTTACTGTAATTCCAATTCAGTAGTCTTTTACCTCAGGGATAAAACACTCCCCTTTGTATTTACCACATCTCTAATTAAGCTCTTCTACCCTCTACCTGTGGACTTTGATCCAATTCATATGACTGGAGGCTTCACTCAATTGATCCAAATCACCTTTACAAAACCTTAATATTAATTCATTCTTTCCTAACCTGTTCCAGTCCTACCCTAGCCAAAGATGGGTGGCTCTGCATTTTGGTGTCAGCAGCAACCTACATAACCATTCCCAGTCCCTCTCCAGGCCTAGATTTCCATATCATCTCAGACTTTTCCCTTGGTTTTTTACAGGGTCGTGTACAAGCGATTACCAACAGTCAGATGCTGATCCTGACTTCTCTTTGATACAGCCCCGTTCCTCAAGATTTCTGTCCCACCAGGCTGCCCACT
This sequence comes from Dasyprocta punctata, assembly GCA_004363535.1. Lineage (NCBI taxonomy): Eukaryota > Metazoa > Chordata > Mammalia > Rodentia > Dasyproctidae > Dasyprocta > Dasyprocta punctata. The sequence goes on along the minus strand of RJWM01009364.1, from coordinate 34,086 downwards.
CAGCCCATGTGTCACACAAGAAAAAGCCATGAAAACTAATTCTCATTTCCCTTCTTCTTCCTCTTCTTCTTCTTCTTCTTCTTCTTCTTCTTCTTCTTCTTCTTCTTCTTCTTCTTCTTCTCTTCTTCCTCTTCATCCTCCTCTTCCTCTTCCTTTTCTTCCTCTCCTCCTCCTCCTCCTTCTCTTTTCTTTCCCATAATAACTAAAAGATGGAAATGTAAGGCTCCAGCCTGGCCTGCCCCTGCCAGCCCACAACCTGCCTGCCAGCAGAAGCACTGCACTCTGTGGGCAACTCAAATCAGCATCTGAGGCTGTCAGGTGACAGGAAATAAGGTAGGACAAGGAATTTTGCAGGTTCTGGGACACCAGGGGACATCTGGAGACATCACCGGACACTTCAAGGACTCTGCCCACTGAGGTACAAACCTGCCAGAGAACTCTGACCACAGATTGTTATTGGAATCTTCCTGCCTAATGCATTATTCTCTCCACTCCTATAACAAGGACACACTTCTCTTTGTTCAGGCAACTGGTTGTACCACTCTCTCTTTCTGCCTGCACACAGGCACAGTAAATTCCATGCCACGTTGCCTTTACACAGGCCTGGTGGTCTTAGCTGGTTCCCTCCCCTCTCCCTGTATGTTACATATGTTCTACTGTTCTTCTGAGACTTCCCTGGAATCTGGTACGATGCCTGTAGCTGTAGCCTCCTGGTGCTCCAAATCCCTCTGATTCTCTGTTTAGTAAATTGCATGAGGCACAGACATGTGAGCTGAGAAGTCTACTTCAGGAAAGCTTATTTATCCCTAACAGAGCAAACTAACGTTCAGATCACCAGCCACAGGAGTTTAAAATAGTAATGTGTACTTCTCCTGGGGAACAAAAATGGAAAATTGTTGATTTGCAGATGGATAAGCCTGAAGGGCTATTTGTTAGAGAAAGATAAAACAAGAGTTTAAACTATTGCCTTGAAATCCACTGTTCTTGGGATGAGGTTGTGCATGCTAAACAGCTTCACAGAGCACATTTTCCTGAGCAGACACACATAAGACAGGCACATTGTTCCTGAGGATGACACTCTATGTGCCCTTGTGTCATCTGAATGAAGATTAGAGAATCCAGATGAGTTGCTTAATCTTAAACGTCTTCAATCTCTGATATCTCTGTCTCCATCACTTTCCTCTCTTTCCAGTCACAGTCAGAAAACACTTCTCAGAACAGATCCTCCTTGGGGGTATCTTCTAACCCACCTTTCATTTCCACAAAACCTCTCCCAAAGAAATGTTTACATTCCTTGAGGAAATGAAAAAAAAATGATCAAAAACTAAAAGATACTCATGAAGTTACAGAAGTAGTAAGTGATGGAGCCAGGATGGAAACCCATACTTGAGGTCAATATTCTCACAATGAAATCCCTCCCACTTTCAAGTTTCAACCACAATGTGTGGGTCTCAAGTGAGTTACACACCAAAAGACCACAGTTTTCCTCCCGTTAAGTCTGGGATTGGTTAACAGAGTGACACCACGTGCCGCTAACCAGAAGGCTCCAGAGCAGGGAGTTGTATATTTGCTGCTGAATTATTTTAACTAATAGTGATCACAAAGTTTTCCTGGGAATTTTCTCTGGACTGTAGTTAGACCAATGGCAGGCCATAGCAATCCTGACAGTGAGAGGACCCTAAACTCTCTCCCATAACCATGTGTCCTTGACCTGGGTCAGCTGTTTTCTATCTATAGGAAACAGCTAACTGGGTGGATTTCCTGTACCATAGAAATCAGTCACCTTGAGAGTTACTTTGACAGTACATTGCTACAAAGGAAGATTATGAGCTCAAATTCAAACTCTTCACTTAATCTCCCAGCATTTTCAATTCCATCAGCTTTCATCCTGAGCTTTAAAAAAAATGATTTCTAAAACCATACGAAAACAACAAAACGCCTGCTACTGTTTCACAGTCTCCATGGCAATGCCAGCAATGGATGCTGCATCAACGTCTCCACATAGCTCGCGGACTATTTTGTTAATGCCTTTACGTGTGGTACTTGGCAGTTTACAAAGCCCTTTCTCACTTATTATCTTGGTTAATCCTCACAGCAAACCTCCGTGGGAAGTATTATTACCCACATTTAGCATATTATCCAACTGGAGTTTAGAGAAGATAAGTGGCTTAACCAACTCTACTCTGTTTGTAAGGGTTTGGCTTACAGAAATCTCCTGGCCTTTGCACGGTACACAGAGTGCCATGGCCCAGAGCTGTGGGTCACCTGGATCCCATGTGTCCTTGGAAATTTGCCTCGAGGTCTGTCTCTCTTAGAGGACTCACGTTGTTGATCCAGGGCCTAAGAGAAAGCACCTCAAGCAAAGAATTAGGAAACAGTGACTCTGGGTCTTGCTTTGCACTAAATCAAATGACCTCAATCTACTCACACAGTCAATCACCTTTTCCATAGATAAATGGAAATAATAATCCTTCCCACTCTCTCTCCTCTTCAATTCACTCTACTACCCCTAGGCTAGATGGCAAACAGTAACCTTCCCAGAGCTGGGGGCGTTGTAAACCTGTGCAAATGCAGGGCTCACCACACCTTCAAAGTACAGGCCAAGGCGACTGGCGCGGACCCCAGGAAGAGAAAGAAATGGGCTTCTCGGGAGCCTGCCCTGCCGGGCCTGAGTGCCTCCAACCAGAAGACAACTAAGTCTGCCTTCCGGGGTCCTGCGCGACCGGTGTGGACCCCAAGAAGAGAAACATGCGCTCCACCACCCACCACCTCGCCTGTACGCCCACCAGCATGCAGGCTAAGAATCAAGGACAAAGCACCATGCCCCCTCCCCTACCCCACAAAGCAACCTGCTGGTTCGGAGGTCTGGCTAAAATGATAGCAACTAAGGTACATAAAACAACTAAATGCTAGTATTGTTTTGTTCATTTTGCAGGCCTGGGGCTGGCAGCCTGAGCATCTCTTTGGAAGATGACAGTATGCAGTGTAGAAAAAATGGAGGATTCTCTTCTGTCTTGTCTTCGAGGCCCAATATTGTTCTCACTGTTTTGCTTTATTCTGATTAATTTGGGGGGGGCATATTTTATACTCTGTTTTTATTGGTTTTATCGTGGTTTTTTTTTTTTTTTTTTTTTTTTTTTTTTTTTTTTTTTTTTTTTTTGGTTTGATTTTACTATACCTGTTGGAATGGTCAACTATTCTGAAAATAACAAGATATACTATAGTAGCTATTGTTTTCCTAGTATCTTTCTTTGAAGTTCTGTACCAGTTCTACTGCTTTGTTTTGATTGACTTCGTCCTGTTATGTTTTGTTGGATTTTACTATCTTTAAAATAAACAAATAAATAAAGTACAGGCCGATTACTAGTGATTTAAAGAACTTTGTGTGCTGTTTTGTTTTTCTCTCAAGCTTTCCATCCACAGTTTCTCTCTGCTGACACTGCCGGCTCCATATCTCTCCACTCACTCCTAGGTGCACACTGGTGCTTCCAATTTAAAGTGTCTGTGACTAAGGAGAAGGATTTTCCTTGGCCACAGAAGCCTAGGCGCCTTGCACACGGAAAAGGCCAGAGAAGACAGGGGCATGGAGGGCAGGCTGGCTGCCACCTCTTGTGTCCTACAATCAATTCCAGGGTCCTCAAAAGTACTGAGCTGAGCTACAGTTGTCTTTTGCAGTGACTTGGTCACAAATGCACCCTGAGCTGGCTGCCGTCCCTCCGCCATTTCCATTTCCCAGTCTGCTACTTGCATAGCTGGAGGTCACCTCCTGGCCTGGCTACTGCACACAGACCTAGGCTCAGGACTGACTCTCGGGAAAGTTCAAAATAAGAGACTCCTGAAGAGAAGTGACAACTTCAGCAAGCTCTTGTGTACCAGAACTGAGTCACAGACACTGCTCCCTTGCCTTATTTTCCTCACAAAAGTGTGATATTTGTCCCTCTTTTTATTTCCCGTGTGGTCTCCCCTTAGTGAACTCTCTGACAGGTCACCTTGCCGATTTACCAGTTCTCTTATGCCCTGTAACTTTGCTCCCTACCTTTGTTACTTTCCGTTGCCTTCAGAAGTTTCAGGTTATTTTAGGAAAATCTCCCCCTAAGCTCCTCATTTTGTTTTTGATTCTCCAGAATTTCTTAACTCATATCTCAGAAATGAAAGATCACCTGGAGAGAGAAAGTTATATTTTCTGAGTGTCATCGAACATAATGAAAATCATCACCTTCAACATCCTAAACCCTGGCAGGTGACCCAAAGATGTCTCAGAATCGCCAGAAACGTCTTCCTCACTCTCTTGTCAGCCACATTTTCATTATGTAGCAACCTTTGAGGACGTTAGGGCTCAATGTACCTGTCCCCTCAGATATAACCCTCATCGTGATGCATTTAGAATAATGAAGTAGCTCGGCTAAAGGAGTGTGGTGGTTTACACCTGGATGGCCCCTGAGAGGTCTTCCACCATACTTTTTATTTCTTTGGAGCAGGTGACTGTGGGCTGAAAGGTGAACCAAAATAAACCTCCCTGCCCTTCCATTGGGAGTGTCAGGTATTTTGTCCCAGTGGTGAGGAATGTGACAAAGACAAGGAGTTCACAAGAGTGGGGCTCTGATTTGGTAGCATTAATGTCCTTGGCAGAGACACCTCCAGCTCATTCTCTCTGTGTGTTCGTCCCTCTCTTCTCCCTTCCTCTCTCCTCGTGTGAGAACACAGCCAGAGGCAGCGGTCTGCCAGGCGAGAAGAGACCTCACACCAGATAGCAACCCTGCCAGAACTTGATGTGGGATTTCTGCATCGGTGAGAAAATAAATATCCGTCCTTCAAGACACTCAGTCAGTGACATTATCATTCCAGAGGCCAAGCAGACCAAGATCCAGTATAAAACTAAATCTGTTTTTCTTACAATCTTCGTTTGTGTTTGAAAGCAAGACACTGTATCAAAATTTTTAAAATTATTTTCACTACAAGCATATGACCTTCAAGTAATATTAAATACTTAATAGTTTTCTAATAATGAGAACTAGATAAAGTACATAATTTCTGAAACATTTTTGGATATCAGAAACGGCTATACCCTCCTCTCTTCCCCCTTAGTAAGGTCGACACACATTACTCAGTTTTACTGGCAAGTTGGGCAGGAATAGGCTTCTGCTCTAAACACATGAACTCTTCGCCTTAAAATCCCAAAGATCTCAGTGCTCGGGTGTAAAAAGCACGGAGAAATGATCACGTGCTGTTTAGTCTATTGGTTTTTCAGTAATGACCTGTAAAGTACATTTTATGCCCACACTGAGTTTACTGAATTCATTTTTGTCATTTACATTTTTTCACTCTTCTGCGATACTTTAAATTGGTGAGACAGAATGCTTTGCCTACAGAACCCATGACAGGATCCCAACTCGAGCCAGTTTAAATTTAAAATAAAAAGTGTAAATTTTTAAAAATAATTTACATGCTAACATAATGTCCCAGTTGAAGGAGAAGGTACTGATAGATTAGATTGAGTGGCATTAAAACAGAGCGCAGCCTGCTGCTCCTCGGTTTTGCTTCTTTATGTTGGCTTCTTCCTCAGGGAGGCTTCCTTTAAATGGTGATAAAATGCTTCTCAAACTGGGCCTGGTGGTGCCAGCCTGTGACCCCAGCACTCTGGGAGGCTGAAGCAGGAGGATCACAAGTTCGAGCCTAGCCTGGACAATTTAGTGACTTATGGAGACCCAGGCTCAAAATTAAAAAACAAACAAACAAACAAAATAATTAAAAAGGGTTGGAGATGGGGATATAGCTCAGTGTAAAGGTCCTGGACTTTTTTTAAAAAGCCGTTTCTTTGCAGTGATAGATTTTTATTATTCTCACAGGTAGAATGCCAAAATACGAATGTACTCCTTTCCCAATGAACACAGCAGAGGCTCTGGGGCCCAGCGTGATCCGCCCTTACCCCAGCACCTTAGTACAGGAGAACGAAACGCCCTAGTGGCTCCAATGTGGCCATCCTGGGAATGCAGCGTCAAGTGGGCCCTCCCCAAAACAAGCACAAACGGCCCCTCACAGAGAAACTGGGCTCAAGGGGCAGGGGAGAGAGAGGCTGAGAAATTCACTCCCATCCTAGTTCACATCTCCTCGTTCAATTCATGTTTCTTCACCAACGCCATCGAGGTTCAAAATATTGAAATCCAAAGTGCAATTCTCCCCTGAATTAAAGTTGAGAGAAAGCCTTCCTTGTTTCTTGGTTGGTTAATTCTCAACTGTGGGAACTTTTCCAGCAGAAGGCAGAGTACTTATTTTATTTTACTTTATTTTATTTTATTTTATTTATTTATTTTTGCAATACTATACTTGTCTTTGTTTATTTTTCTCCCCGTACTCTTAAGACAGACAATCAGGGCTCCTGGCTGGGTTCCCAATAATTACAGTAAAACATACATTGTCATTAATACAGCAGAGTACTTAACTCATGCACAAAAGTTATTCCCAGAATCCACCATTGTTAAGATTTAGTGATATCCGGTACTGGGAGGGAAGACGGGTTTACCTCACCAGGATGGCGGGAAACACATGCGGCTAACCAGACCTCACACCTGTGAGCCTGAACTCACTCGGGATATTAATGTGCACACTGTGTATCCATCATACCTGGCGGGGAGCCTCCTACATCAACTGCCTCCCTTCTTACAAAATAAATTTGAGACTGTCCTGTCTTCTGGAAAAGCCACAAATTTGTAATAAGAACAATCCACACACCCGCTCGCATCTGAGAGCTCTTTCTTGGTTCCCACTGTGGGTCCTAGAGCATTTCCTTTCCCCCTGTTAGCTCTGGGTCCCTAGCACATAGGTCCTGCATCTCTGGGGCCTTTTCCAGTGGCCCCTGCCACCATCCCTATTGAAGTCCTGCTTATGTCTCAGATGGTCTCCTCTAAAGTAAGCTGCCTTGCCTCCTCATTTTGATTTCAGCTGGAGACACTCGTTTCTCAGATTCCCAAACTGCAGCTGTGGTGATGCTTCTCAGCACCGCGCTCCTGGAGGAAACCAGTGTCTCTGCCTCGCAGGCCTGTGGCACCATCATTCCTGTCTCTCCTCTGCTTCTGAATTCTGCAAAGCCTTCAGACCGGTTCCTTGGAGCCACTGGCACCCCCTACCTGCTTACCTCCTGCGTTGCTTTGAAACCTGGGGACTCCAGAGTTTCACCTCTGAGGCTGCGAATTCAAGACTTAACAGTGGCCACATTTATAAGCGTTCACATCTCCTCAGGAGCCTTTGTGTTCTTAGGACACCGCCTCCTGCCTGATTTGGGGAGTGGTCCAGTTTGGTTGAAGCCAAGCTGCAGGGTCTGTTTCCTCAGCCAAAAAATCCCCAGCAGGCATGAGCCCTAAGCAAGTCCAGTTAGGATCAATTGCAGGGCTTTTGCTTGTAAAAGCAGGAGAAAAGCACGTTTTCTCCCCCTACTGGTCACGAGAACAGGCGCCTCTGTGGGGCAGCCCCCACAGCCATCCGAGGAGGCCACGACAGGGCTTGCGTGGAAAGCGGTTGTCATCGCTATCCAAGTATCACTTTGGGGGGCTCCAGTTCATGTTCCAGAGTAACTGACCAGCCTGACTGAGGGACTTCCCTCCGAGAGCAGAGTTCTCTGTCTGCGGACCGGTCCTCTTCACACATAATATGCTCACTGGTGGAAAAGCCCTGGCCTGCCAGGGTGGGTTTGATTTTCCCCAAAACCCAGAGGTTACTCAGTACCAAGACTAAATAGGTAGGTGATCAGACTGAGCAATAATATTGTTGGGTTTTTAAAACCGAGGAGAACTTTTGATTTGGTAGTGGTTTCCTTGTTGCCAAAGCACTGACCTGCAAGTATCTTTTTTTTTTTTTTTTTTTTTTTTGGCAAATATAGCTACCTACTTTTATTGTGAGGAGAAAATGTTTTCATGTCTTAATTGAGTCTTAGTGAGCGCTGGCTTTTCTCTGGCATTCTTAAATATTTAAATACTAAAGGAATTTCAGAGTAGCTACTTATAGGGGAAAAAAAAAAGAGAGAGAGAAAAAAAAAAACATTCCCACCTGAACATTCTGAATGTTCCTTTTTAAGGGATAAAATCCCAAATTTACTTTGTCAAATCGCCAAGGCAACCAGGACCCTTACACCTTAACACCTGCATGGGACATCACCACATGAGCCACATAGTACTGGGATGATTCCAAGCTGGAAGTGTATTTTGCTCAGCTTGGTGCGGCCAGCCAGCCAGCCAGTGTACAGGGCCAGATGGCTGCGTATCTGCATGGCCTTGCACAGATCGTATGTGCGTTTCGAGTTCCTATTTTATAGAATTAACCGTCGTTTTTTCTTCTCTCAAAACCTCCTCATTATCTGTTCCAACACGGGAGATGGATATAATAAATCTTGGCAAGAATCACTTAATCCATTTCAGTCCTCCAAGAAGTACTATTCCCGTACCAACCTAAAGATGACAGATTTGGTCCTACTTTTTAAACTATCTCCAGTGAGAGAGTTTTCATCAGTAAGTTAACTCAGAGTCAAAGATGCTTAAACTCTGGGTGTTTTGTGGCTCTTGTGGTTGTTAAAACAAATAACGATACAATTATTTTAAGACCGTGGTAAGAAAGATATAGTATGTGTCTCATTGATAGCTTTCTTAAATAAGGATGACTGAATTATCTCTACTTTTATATTAATTTCTTTTGGTTTAAAAAAGTATATGGAAGGACGCAAGAGCCAGGATATAAATTCAATTGCAAATAATGCCTAGTGTACCACAGGGGAAGCAGAAAGTTTATCTACCAAATAAATATGACAATGAATCCTTAAAACTGCAAGCCATTTTATTTATCAAAAATATTGGTTAAAATCTACTTCGTCTTGGAAAAGAGAACTACACTGAAAAGAGACACAGACAGCTTAGGGGTGGTGTCCCGATTCCCAGCAGCAAGGAGAAAGTCACGGCAGTGATGACGAATTGGGGAATGAGAGAAGGCTGAGGCAGAACAATTCCAAGAGCCAAAGGAGATATGAGAGTAGCCATCAGTGCAAGTAAAAACTCCGTGGTGGGATGAACTGTGGTGCGCGTGAAAAGTACATCTCAGAAGGACGAGTTGGCAGGATCTAGGCCTAAATCCAAGTATGCGGTTTCAGGAAAGAAGACCACAAGCCTAAAACATACTATGACAAGCTCCATCATCTAACACCTCAACGTTCCCTAGTCTGCCCACCACCTACGCCTTCCCTGTGAGCCCATTACACAGAAGGTCGGAAGAGCTAAGCCCCAGTTTCCTCTCTTGGCTTAAGCCTCGCAGGCGATCTAAAGAGGCGGGGGGCACCCGGGATTAGAGGGAGAAGAGCTTGTTGAAGCAGGGCTGGCAGTAGGTCTTGTCGTTCTGCTCCCGGAAGACGCCCTTGGACAGCTGCGTCAGGCAGAAAGCGCACACGAAGTGCTCGGGGTGGAAGCGGTGCCCCATGGCGCTGACGCAGCGGCCGGTGATGGGCAGCCCGCAACCCCGGCACAGGGTCCCCCGGCGCTGGTGGTAATGCAGCTCGCAGAACGGACGCCCATCCAGCTCGAAGAAGGAGCCGGAGGCGAAGCCGCTGAAGCAGTCCTGCGAGTGGGGAGCAGACAGGAAAGGAGTGCGCGGGTCAAGGCGGGGAAAGGTCAGCAAGTCCGACTGTCCCCCGCGGGTCTCCCGCCAGGGACCTGCCAGGCGCAGGAGTCCCCGCAGGTCCTGGCCGAACGGAGGCCAGCCCGTCCCCTTCGAGAATTCCTCCCCCACCCACGGAGGGGACCCCCTGACTCCAAACCCAAAAGGCCAGCGAGGGTACCGACCCCGCACACGAAGCACTCCGGGTGCCACACCGTGTCCATCGCTGACAGGTAGTTTTCCAGCACCGGGTGGTTGCAGCCACCGCACCTGGGCGAGAACATGGCCAGGAAGTCCTTCCGGCAGTACGGCTTCTTGTCCTTCTCGTGGAAGCCTGCAAAGAGAGGACCAAGGGCTCGGGGCTGCAGGGAGAGGCACGGAGGAGTCGGGGTCTAGTGTCCACCAGCCCCGCACCCAAGGGCTATGGGGTGCGCAGGTAAAGGGTCGCAGCGCTGCGCCCGAGGTGCAGTGAGCCCTGGACAAGCGCTGGGGGCGACTCCTCCATGGGGCCTGGCCAGCTCTGCCCTGACCTTGACCCGCCAGCCTTTCCTTCTGACCCCGGGTCGGCTCTGATGCATCAGATGAGGCCGCACTTCGGGTCCGCTCTGTGCCTTCCCCTTTCTCATTGTTTTTACAGCATTGCCGTTATAACATTTTCCATGATCTGAAAGGTCTTGCTGGTCTCTCTTCCCCTACTGCGTGTGAGCCCTAGATATGGTTGATCTCATGACCATTATACCCCCAGTATCTAACACAGCATCTGAGATGAAAACGTCTAATATTTAACGATGATCTACCACTAAATAATAACCTCCAAATGGATGCAAGATCTAAATGTAATAATTTAAACCACATACATACTTGAATTGAAAATGGAATGGATTATCCTTCTGGAAAGGAGAAACTGTTATAAATGTGTCAAATTTCAAAAGTAAATTGAGGATTAATGAATTTAATTATCTGAAAAATATATGTGAATAACTTAACATGCTGAAAACTGCCATAAACAAAGTCAAAGACAAAGGGCGAGCTGAAGAGAATACCTATTAATAATATCCTGAAAAAGATGCTAACACAAAGAGGTTCTAAATATGTGCATGGTTCCCATTATTGTAGTGTAAAAATAACAAGTGAAAAAATGAAAAAATGAAAAGCTCTCCCACAATTGAATCCAGGCGAAACAAATTAACTGTGTATCAAACAGATGACAGGACCAAAGAAAGGAAAGTAATCATTTCAGTCACTTTAGAATACAGCATTTTGACCAGTCCTAATGGATGTATTCCAAAATCAAAAGAAGCTACAAAGAAACATTAAATCGCTTCCAAGTACACTGGAAATTTTCTAAGAGTAAAATTGCTATGCTTTTACCATACTAGAAGATAAATATGCCAATGTGATTAACTACAGTAACTTATTTCATTACACATATCATAATATGTTGTGATGGCTGGGCCCACTGGCATATGTCTGTAATCCCAGCTACTCAGGAGGCTGAGGCAGAAAGATCCCAAATTTAAAGCCGACCTGCACAATTTGGAAAGACTCTGTCTCAATATAAAAAAAAAGGGGGGAGGGAGAAGAAAGGAGGGGAAGGGAAAGAAGGAAGGAAGGAAAGGGAGACAGGCTGAAGATGTAGCTCAGTGGTAGAGCCCTTGTCTAGCATGTATGAAGTCCTGAGTTCAAGTCTTAGTACTGAAGAAAAATAAAGCTGAAGGTGTAGCTCAGGGCAGATGCTGTAGGTTCAATACTCAGTACAAACATACGCGCACACAGACACAAAACTAACAACAAAAACATCATATGCTGTGCCTTCAACATACAAAGAAAAATCATCTTGCAACGTTTATATTGTCTTTTTGAAATCATTATAGATAGACAGCATAATAAGGCAAATGATTACGTTAATGCCTTTGGAAAGCAAGATATCCAGTGCAAAAACACAAGTATAAAATCAAGTAAATAAGAAACAAGTTTCAATCTTTCACTAAAATAATAATCACTAAGAAGTTACAATCATCTTCTCTCTCCTTTAAAAAAACAAAACGGGTTCAAAGTACTGTCCAGGGCGCACACTGCAGCACCTTCCCGGGGAGCACGGGGCTCCCAGCACGGGGCAGAGCTGATGCTCACAGCCACGAGGCGAACGCGGCCCGCAGCGCCCAGCAAATGCCGACGGGATCGTGCGTTCGCTGGATATGGAAACCAACGCGAAGGGCCACCTCTGACCTCAGATAAAACCACCTAAGCATTATTAAAACAAAACAACAACAACAACAAAAACCCTGTAACTGATCAAATCAAAGAAGTATATATCACTCCATAAGTTTGCAATGATTTTTTTTTTAAACTAAAAACTTAAGTCTCTATTTGGGTGTTGTTAACAAAGTCACTCAATATTGTTACAAACTCTCATAACGGGAAAGGATCAAATATGTATCCCACCTTTCTGGAATGAAATACATCTCAATATAATGAAACAGCTGATGATAGGAGGCTTTTATAAAAGCCCAACTAATGAAATACAGAAAGAAGGACGAAATTTTCAGCATTTTGCTACTTAGACCACTGGAACTAGGCGAAAATCACCTATGAAGTATTTTTTTTTAATTTTACAGAAAAAAGGCAAAACAAAACTTCACTATAAAATAATAGAAGAATAACAATAGTTCATACATTGAGCATTGTTATCTTTAAAGTAATCAGCATACAAGACACTTGGGCTTTAAAAATTCTCCAAACGATATTAGCACAAGTCTTTCTTTTCAATGCGATGGGAAATTTTTAAATGAAGGGATAGGGCTCGATTCTCAACAACGCAAGCAAAAAAATTAATTAAAATTTTAAAATACACAAAATGGAGGGATCGAGCTGACACTGCTTAAAGCCAGTGGTTGATTTCAACATCAGCAAAAGTGACTCACTTATCTGCTTTTTTCAATAAGCACAGGCCACCCACCACCTGTGCCCCTCCCAAACTTCTCCAAATTGAACTTAAACTTGATCAAGTCTTTAGGTATAAATTAATAGAGGACAGAAAATAAAGGGAAAGAAAGAGAGGAAAGTAAGACAACAGTCTCATGAGGAAAGAGCCAGGAAAACCAAGAATCTGGGGCATTTATGGAATATGTTCTGAGTATAAGATGTTAGTATGGAATGTGCTATGTCATGAGTAAGAACCAAGAGTATAAAAGAGTGAGGAAAACAGGGCTGTTACAGAATTTTAAATATTTGAGAGACAAAGAACCCAATGGAAAATAGCCCCTGCTTGGATCCTGATTCAAACAAATCAAGTGATTGACTTTTTTTTTTTAATTTTGAAAAATGTGAAAGTAGATTTTAAAGGATAATAAAAACTATTAATTTTGTTAAATATAAAGGCAGTTTAAGTCCTTCTTAATTAAAGATGATGTATCTGCAGTGTTGATGATGAGATGACATGATTTCTAGGATTTGTTTTTTGATATCCCAGCAAGAAAAAAGTGTGAATGGGTGGGAATAGGAGAAATCAGTTTTGCAAAACACTGAAACCTACTGAAGCTAGGTAAGGAAGGATATTTGAGCTTAAATTTTTCCATAATAAGTTTCAGCAGCAGTATGTTGAGGTATAAGCACTTTCTCTGTAATGCATGAAAACTTTCCCATTAGACACACACTAGAACATTCTGAGCTTATCTGAACCCATGTCCAGATAATGAAACTGCATCAAATGTGAGAAACTTACAGTAATTATTTCACTTAACCTTTCAAAGTAAGTACATTTCACAAATAGACAGAGTGCAAGGAGAAATACTCTTCATTGTGCTGCCATCACAAATAAGCCATGAAACTAAAGGGGGAAAACTGGAGTTCTAATTTTTGCTAATAGTTTAATTGCTAATTTTAGGTAAATATACTAAAAACTTCGATACATACCCAATGTTGAAAAATACTTGGAATGACTTACATAATCATGTATTAATGGTGATATAGTTAATTGTCATTCACTCTTTAGAAGGTCATTTGGTAGTGTGCATCAAGAATTAAATATATACCTCGGCCCTGGGAATGGATCCACACAAATAATTTAAAAGAGGAAAATACCTTTACAGATATTCATTGCCACACTACTAAAACATCAGAAATAATCGTAATACGCTCTTGTGAACACATTTAGTTGTCTCAAATATCTGGAATCATAAATAAAGCTTCAGGAAACATCTTCCAGCACATACCATTTTACCTTTCGTAATTTGTAAAGATTGTTATTTTTTAAATTATTGTAAAAATATAAAATAATATCGATAAATGCTTAATTAAAGAAGAATTTGAAGTATATCATAACTTAGGCATGCACTTAAATATGAGTAAATTTAGAAAAATATTCATAAGCAAAATTGTTACGTTGCTTTAACAAGGTAATAAATTATACATGAAATTTTCCAAAATCTCTTTATGCTGTCTTTACATTTAAAAAAGAAAAACAATGCAGAAGGTCGTGAGTTCTATCCTGGTACCAAAAGAAAAAGAAAAAAAGAAAAAGAAAAACAGGGCCAGGGATGTAGTTCAGTGGCATAAGTGCCTGCCTAGAAAGGCAAGGTCCTGAGTTCAATCCCTGGTACAAAAAAAAAAAAAAAAAGAAAGAAAGAAAAACAGAATAAATAATTCATCAAACACCCAAAGTAGGACTTAGCATTCTTCTTTCACATATACAGTGGGTTAGTAGTTAACTGACTATTAACCTCTTTCTCAGTGGAATATACTGACCACAAGACAGCAGGAACTGTCTTGTGTCACTGTATCCCTGGAACCTACAGTAGTTTCATTATAAATACTTATCAGATGGATAGATGTGAACAATATTACAATAGCGAAGCAAGTTTTGACCATTGGCTCCAGAAGCATGCTGCAGTCTGAGCCTCCCTTGGCCACTTACTAAAACACATCTAAACAGGTGAACATTTCCCTAAGCGATGCTGCTGAGTGCGGACCAGGAGAGGTGGCCTAAAATGAAAGTGAAATTATCAGTAATACCACATCCACAGCTCCGGCTTTGTGGAGTTTCCTCTCAGAGCTCTATCTACAGGACTAAATTAAAATTGAATTATTTATAACAACCCTTTGCAGTAGATTTTCACTGTATTTTACAAATGAAAAAAAAGGGAAGCTCAGAAAAGTTACTTATAACTAGCTAGATACAGAGGAGGCCTAAATTCAGGTCACACCCATGACTTAAAACATATCCCGAGCTGAACTTCTCTGCAGAACTGAGCCCACCAGCAGAGCCCAAGAGAGACCCGCCCACTCGCCGTGTACCTGGGAGGGCTTTGCACGCCCGTCTGAAACAGCACACACAGTGGACCATACAACAGTCTCCGCAAGAACAGCTTGTTTTAGAAATCTACCTTGACAGCAGAAGCCAGATCGCAAAACTACGATAGGAGCAACCAGAGGTTGGGACCCACGTTACGCAGCTGCTGGTTCTTCCTTCCCGGCCTCCTGTCACTTTTCGACATGCCTTGCTTTGTGCTACTATGCTTTCTTTGAAAAGCAGATCACTTGGCAGGATTCTGAGGCCTGTGGATCCAAGAATCTTAACTAGCAATTTTATGTGCTTTTTTGTGTTCTTCCACTAAACCCCTGAGACTCACAAGAGCTCATTGTACTTTTCTTTTGCCTTTTTCAAAGGATTGCTAGACTCTGCACCAGGAAGACTGAATACAGGAAGTTCTGCTGTTTAAGGAAAACAAACAGAACTATCTTTCTTCCTCTCCCATGACACATTCTTCTTTAACTTTTGTGTGCATCGCCCACTTGAGAACTTGTTGCAGTGCAAACTGTGGGGTCCTCTGCTCACCCTGTCTGGGGTGCAGCCCAAGAGTCTGCACTGTGCATGGGGCCCCTGGTGAGGCTGATGCTGCATAAAGCAAACACCCACATGTAGGGGTGACTCAGAAAGCCTGAACCGCGCAGCTAACCTAGGGATGACCCTCACAGAGGCATCTACGGAGCAGCTGGTCCCCAGGGGAAGCGAGCAGGGAAGTAACAGCCTCTGTTTCAAGTTGGGTGCGCCTCAGGAGAGGAATCAAGTGCAATCAGTCGAACTTGCTGCGATACCCCTGCATTTAGTAATCTAATAAATTGGGAAAGTTTCAGCACCTCGTTTCCCAAGGGCTCCCTCTGGGGCTGATTCCCTCCGGAGGATGAATGAGAAACACTGGCAATTAAAAGTATCAGGAGGAGCGGGAGGGTGTGTGTACTCTGGGGAGCCCCTGAGCCCCAGGAGAAATCAAGGAGCTCCTGCACAGCCTGGGTAATGAACAATTAGAAAGAAAGACAAGTAGGCACCCAGGACCTCGTCCCTGGGGGAGGATGCTAACACCCAGTGTGCTTTGAAAGTTGAGCCTTAGAAGGGAATTTCTGTGAGCTGAAGAAAACATGCAGATGAGCTTAATTTCCCAGGAGGCCCGTGGTTAAACTGTCAGTACTGAAACTCTGTGTGCCACTATGTGCCTTGGGGTGAAAGGCAGGAAGCCACCTAATTAGTGGGCTGGTCATGTGGTAGCAGGAGCCATTGTAAGACAGCCAGGATTGAAAACAGAAATTCGACTTAAGAGGAGCTTCTGGTTAACAAATGGCCCTTTCTGCCAGGTGTCTCCATTATAAATATGTTTTCAGAATAGTTTCATGCTTACATAAAGTCATATAAACAAGCCCCTTGACCTCATCTCATTAAAAAGGCTCAAGTCAAGAACAATGAAACTAGCTACCTTTACTGTGCTTCCGGTCATTTTGTGGATTGGGTATTTTTCTTTCACAACCAGTTCATCTCTACCTAGAATGTGTCTGTGGCTTGCTGTTCTGCGTTCCACGCCCTGATCACCCAGGGTCGGTACTGACTCACCCACTATTCCACCCAGCTCAGACTTCTCTGCTCACCTGTAAATGTTTTTTAATTTAAAAAAAAAAAAACAGAAAAAAAGAACAGAAATGATATAGAATTTCAAAAAACAAAATAGTAGGAAATTAACACTAGTTAATATATTGCATATTGTTATCCTAGAAGTAGCTGTTCAGGTTATAAGATTTAGGTATGGAAAAAATGATCAATCAAACATTTTAGATGAACTAACAGAGATTAGTAGTATAGTTATCTATCTTGTATATATATGTATTTTATATGTATATAGGTATATTATATGTTTATAGGTATATATACATATATGTATGTGTGTATACCTATAAACATATAATCTTTTCCCTTCTTTCTTTTCTTCTTTCCCCATTCCAATTGTTCTTTCCTTTTGACCACTTTCTTTCCCTTTCATTATCACAATATCTACTGTACATTTTCTCACCTGTAAATTTACTGTGGCAAATGTTAGTATGATTTAGATTGTCTCAGTGAAAGACACGGCTTAAACAAAGCCCAATCTAGAAATGAAACATCCGACAATTGTGAAATGCACTGCACAGGCTTCAGTGAACAAGCAAATTACTAGCAAGCACTCTGCCCACGGATTATGTCAGTGCTTCCACACCAAGGTCTACTGGGTCAAATAAAGCACATGATGGTACCAAGAAAGTAAAGAGACTCACTAGGAGAGGAGAAATTGACTCTCGGTCAAGGGGTAGCTAGAATGCTACAGAAAAAACCTGAAATTTGCAGAAATGAGAACAGAGCTTAGATCCCATCGCTTTAGTCTTCTTGCTGCATGACTTTAAGAAAATGATTACAGTTCCCTGAGGTTTCGTGTTTTCATCCAAAACTCAATAAAATATGGAAAAAACATTATTCTCGCTAGAGGGTGGCAGGGTTAAATGAATAATAGTGACCAATGTACAAGAGGCTCCGCCTTGGTGAAAAGCCTGAATGGACAGGATTATCTTCACTCCCTCCTGCACCATCGCTAACAGCACGATTAGGGGTTTATTAAAATTATAAAGAGTCATAGGGAAAGAGAGACAAGGAAAGGAGATACCACTACGCAGGTATCAGTAAAGTTTTCAAAACAGTAACTAGGCTATAAGAGTGGGAACTAATTTGATTTAAAAAAAAAAAAACTGGAACCTACATCTTCACAGATAGGAAATGTCAGTAAAAGTCAGCCATTCTGAGCTAATATCAGAGGGGCTCAGGGATCCTGCAAGGCTAGAAACAAGATTGGTTTGAAGCCTGAGGAGCTACGGAAGCACCAGATGTCTCAAGCTACCATAAAATGCAGAGATTATTCCAGGAAATATGGAGACCAAGACTTTCAATACTCACTGACATTAGGTATCAAGAAGAAAGAAGTCAAGCTCTCTAACTAAAAAATGGGAATTAATGAAATATTAATATCCTGAATGGAGAGAACCTCATTCCCTTTACCTTTTTTTTACTCCTTAACCTCAGAATGTTGGCAGAGAACATCTTCTCTTTAGTAAGTTGACTCAAGATAAAAGATCTAGGACTGTAATATTCAGAGGCCCTTCAACAGAGGACCAAGAGTATTCCACCCGAGCAGTACACGGCTGGGTCTGCCAATCAACAGGTTCATCTGTACCCACAAAGGCTTCTGATTAGGATTTCAAATGTGTCCTTATTAACTAGGAACAAACAACCAGGGCCCAATAGCATCTGACAAAGACCAGTGCAGAACTATGTGAGGAGCCAAGGTGTAATAAATATCAAATTCCAAGTTGGACGTCAAGGCATCCCCAAAACAGATAGACGGCCATAAACTACCTGCAGTGATCAAATCCTTACTCACACTGAGGATACAAAACAGGGAAAGAGAAAGGACAATCAAGAGATTTCTTTAAAAAAAAAAACTGCTATGTGTGTCACACTAGTATCAGGAGAGGTGAGATACGGCCCCTGAGAACTTTACAACAAGAGAGGAACTTCCAGCCAGGCACAGTGGTGCAGGCCTGGCCCTGGAATCCCAGCACTCTGAGAGGCTGAGGCAGAAGAGCCCAGCCTGGGCAACCTGGCAACTTACCAAGATCCTGATTTTAAAAAATGAGGTGAGGTGGGGCGGGACATAGCTCAGTGTTAAGGCTCTGGGTTCAAACACAAGTACCAGAAAGTGGGGAGGGGTCTTGCACTGAATGACTCAGATTGTGATACCTGCATGGCCTGCCATCAGTGGGATACAACGGAAAAGACGAGCACATCAGCCGAGCACCATTGGCTGTAAGAGGAAAGAGCAAGTTTCCACGGGTCTCAGTGAAACTGTGAAGGAAAGATGATACTAAGGGGTCACCCGGCAGGAATGAGGGAAACCCTGAGTAAAGATCTGAGTTGCTGATCCTCAGAGAAATGTGCCACAGGGAGGACAGCTGGCCATGATACACAGGGCAATTAGGAGTTCGCCACAGGACCGGGACTTAACACACACGGGTCAGAGTTGAACATCATCAGGTCTGGAGAGCTTCAAGCCACGCTGGCAGCGCTGCTGGAGAAGTCAGCACTTTCCCGCCTCCTTTCTCATCTGCCTCACGTGTCAGCCTCGGACACCGGCTGCGGGCAGGGGGGCCAAAGGCCTTGGGAAAGGTGACAGGTCACACCTCTGTGCTGCCTCCTAGAGCTCTGAGATCCTGCCAGGGAGAAAGAGTAGCTTTTCCACCTTCTGTAATTTATTTACTACTAAAAAGGTCGCTGTGACACTGAATTACCTAAGGACTTAGTTTTTGTACTTTTAATCTTAAACTAAATTTATATTTAGAACTCTTTATTAAAAGCAATCAGAAGATCCGGGGTTGCCTAAGTTTTTATTTAGGAAAGAGAAATAAACCTATCCCTTTTCATTCTAAAAGGACAGGAAAACACAGAAGTCTTTTTGCTCCGTGCATGAGTTATATATATTCAACGTAAGCATAAAAAGAAGTCAGAATAAAATTGAGACAATCCTCCCTCCCCCCAAAAAACACAATAAAGCTTACAAAGAGTGAAAAGCAGGTCATGTAGAAAGCGTAGGGGCAGAAAGAATACAGCATTAGTAGAAATGCGTCGATTATGGGAGCTGGGAGACAGCTAAGAAGTGTCAGCAGGATGGTTTGGGACGCAGCCCCAGCCAACTCCGTCCTACCTTCCGAGCCAAACACCTCCCCGCAGTGCGCGCAGAAGAAGTGCTCCGGGTGCCAGGTCTGGTCCATCGCCGTCAGCACTCTCTGAAACAGGCACGAGCACAGGGACGTCAGGAGCCGCCAGAGCTCCCGCAGGCCGCGGCTGCGCCGCGCTGCGCGGAGGAGGCACTTACGTCCAGGATGGGCGCCGCGCAGTAGGCACAGCGCGGAGAGAACAGCTGGTGGTAGTCCTCGGGGCAGTAGGCCACGCCGCCTCGCTCGAAGAAGGGGCTGGAGCCGATCTCTTTTTTGCAGTGAGCACAGACGAAGTGCTCTGGATGCCACGACTGTCCCAGAGCATGGATCACCTGGGGGAGCGGTGCCACAGAGCCTGACATGACAGCAGGTGGACGCCCGAGGCCCAGAGAGCCCACAGCTCCAGCGGGCACTCTCCACACGCCACACTGCACAGGGGGTGCTGCCCAGGTGGAGTGCGGGCCCAGCCCCAGCTTCCCCCCAGGGGGTTGTGGTCTGTAGGAAATGGCTTCCAGGTTGGTCTCTCTGGGTTTGTTTTTGTTTTTGTTTTTGTTTTTTGTACAGGGGATCGAACTCACAACCTTGTGCCTGCCAGGCAGGTGCTTACGCCACTGAGCTAAATCCCTGGCTAGGTTGGTCTCTCGGATCAAAGCCTGCACGTGTTCTCTACCACTCTACTGCATGGGGCATTGGGGGAGAAAGAACATGGCACCCGCTGGTGATGGAGGGGAAGTGACTGCAGCCTGGCGCGAAAAGGACCCTGGGAGAGGAAGACGCCAAATGCATTTCCGCTCCCTGGCTCTGGCGCTCATCTCTCTTCCCATGGTACTGGTCTCTCAATGCCCCTTTTCATGGATTTGGTGAAGGATGATACAGAGCAAGAGTCCGCTGCTATGATAGGAAGCTAGGTTACCTAACAATTGAAACCAATCAATTTAGATCAGAAATGTTCGAACAAGGGAGCAGCGAGAAGGGGCACCTCAGTAAAGGCAGTGCAGAAAATGAACAAGAGCTCAAATTCAGGAGTTAAGATCCTGCTAGTGTCAAATCTTACATCTATTATTTCTAGACCTCTGGCATCAGTGAAGTCTGAGCTCTGTTTCTTCCTCTTTACAAAGGGAACAGTAACAGAATCTCCTTAAAAAGCCAATGGGACCATTAAAGGAGGAAGCACTTGTTCACAGGTACCTAGGGTTAGGGTTAGGGTTAGAGGGTTAGGGATAAGAATTAGGATTAGTGTCAGGGTTAGAGTTAGAGTTGGAAGATTAGGGTTAGTGCTCAGGTTAGTACCCAGAGCTCTGTGAGTGGTCAGTGATTATTACTGATTACTAAAATGCCTTCGAATATACGAAGAGCTGTCGTGGGTGGGACTGAGACAAACACAGAGACACGGATGCTGCAGCATGGGCACCTCGGCTCGACCCACCTTCCCGGCAATCGGTTTCCGACAAGAAGCACAGTAGCCCTTGGGCACGGTGGCAATCCCAAGGTCCTGTAGTTCCTGCTCCAAACCTCCAAGCATGGAGTCCAGGGAGACTTTCTGATCCTGCTTGTCTGGCAAGTGTTTCTTGCTGGTATCTAGTTTCACTGCAGTCTGTTATAAGGAAAGAATGACCTTCATGCTGTTTTCTCACTGGCAGCAAGAATAAACAACTGCACGTGCTCATCCCTGCTGACCCGGCCCCTGTTCTCCTCACCTTCCTCCAAGGCACTGGAGGAATCCAGCACTCTAACACCCATAAAAGTACTTTCACTTCCTTTTCATTCTCAGTGCCCCAGCCCAAATGGAATTGAACCAACATTTCTCTGTTAGTAGAAAACTGAGTTTATGAAGATGATACCCTTTCTACCTCTTATAAAGACCCTCCCCATTGACATTTAATCATATCTTCCTTTTATTCAATTATTCTTCCACATTTGTCCAACACCTACTCTGTGCCGGTCACTACCTTATTTATCTTTTTTTATTTATTTAAGAGAAAAAAAGAGACACATATAACAAAGACAAAAAGCAAAAGAGACAAACAAATGACTAGAGTAAATGCACAACAGTAACATTACAGGTTTACAAAACAGGATGATAGAAACTTGACAATGGTTGCAACATTGCGCATCGCTATGTTCAAAATGGTTGTTTACACTAACAGATATAGACATGCAAAATTGATCCAATCATATGAGTATTAACTGTTCTTTCTCAACAAATGAATACATTTCTCAACAACGAATACATTTAGTTATCTTACATATACGTATATACAGATTTATATCTTTTCCTTTTCCCTTCCCTCTTTCCCCCTTTTCCCTTCCCAATTACTTTTGCTCTTTGAGCTGTTTTTTACCCTTACCTAGTATTTATTATAGATTTTAGATCATATATACTTTTTCTGTTTCTTACACTAGGGAGACAATATGGTATTTACACATGTGGGTTTGATTTATCTCACTTATGAGTATGGTCACTACTTTAGGCACCAGGAATAAAGCCAGGAGCTTCCTCTGATGGAATTCGCTTTCTGTGGATAAATAGACCAAAAACAACTAAACAGACATATACTGCAATGGCAGGTAAAGAAAACTGCCTTATATGTGAAGAAAGAAGTGGGAGAGGGAAAGATGATGAGGGAAACTTGATTTAGGTGGAGGTGATCAGAACAGGCCCTTCTGAGGAGATATTTGAGCAGGTCTACGCGTGATACCTGGGGACCCAAAAATACTGTTAGTGTGTTTGTGGGCAAAGCATTCCAGGGGGAGAAAAGGCCGGGAGAAAGGAAACAATTCGGCACATTAGAGCAGCCAAGACGTCAGTGGGATGAGGGCAGAGGGAACTTGACAGACAGGGCACTGAAGAGAAAGGCAGGGATCACACTGGGCCCTCATGGTAAAAGCTTGGATGTATTCCAAGGTGACAGGACCCACTGACGGAATCAGGAGACTCTTACATAATGACTTAGGTGACTGCTGTGAGGGAGGGGAGGGAAAATGGTCAGATGAGACTTGCTGATGGATTGGACGTCTTTGAGCAAAACTTCAAATAATTATTACAAGCCACTCAAAGGAAGATGCTCAGATTACAAAACAAAGATGTCTGATTTATCGTCCATCACTTCGGGTCCTCGTGCCGGCTCCTTCTGTGCTGCTCCGGCTGGGCTGTGAGGCCATCGACCTAACCCTCCACTGCCCGGAAAGCTAGCCTGGCTCTCCACCTCCTCCACGCCGTGCAGACAGACTTGCACTGTCTCCTGCCCACTGTCCCCAGTTTCCCTTGCCAGCCTCGCCTTTTGCTATGCGGCACAAGGCCTCATTGTTTAAGGCCCAGGGGCCCCCACCATCCCATTGCGGAAGGTGATCCGTCACTGTCTGCCTTCAGGCCTCTGCTCACTCTTGTTACTGCCTGGAGTAACCTCACAGGACCTCACCAGGCATGGTCCGCATCTCCCTTCAAGCAACTCTGACCCTCTGATAGGTTTCTTTCTCCTTGGAACATAAATTCATTTAAAAAAAAAAAGATACATTACATTAAGATTTAACAGTGCCAGGATACATGCTAAATCAGTTAGAAAACACAAAGTAAATTTCATGGCATAAATTTTTTCTGCCACTTTCAGATATAAAGCACGATGACCACTTCACCCAGCTTTGTTGCAGACACGGGCTGATCAGGGCACATGAGCCATGAGAGAAAACATGTTCATGGACTCACTCACATGTGACTCATGTGTGACTCACAGTCATGCTAGACATGGGCAGGGCATCAAAGGGCCACGGAGGTGAGGTTCCTGCCTTCCCCAATCACACACGTTTTTATATTCTGCCTTACAATTATTTTGTAGTTCACGAATGTATATCAAACCTTCCAACCAGATTTAGAATACTTGTGTTCTCTACCTCAAGAAATCTAGATGGCATTTCCTTAATAAATCTGTGACCCAATGATCTGATTGCCATCCCCTGCAGGTCCTCTGAGCTTGTCATTCGTGCTCCGATGCGATAGCAAGGAAACCGATTCTCTCTCAGTCTGGGCTCTGTGTGCCTGTCCTCCCTCCTTGGGCCTCTGCTTGTCCATCCGCCTCCTCTGTCCTGCTCAGCCGGGTGTCTGTGAAGACCTTCTGCATCATCGGCCTCCGGGCTCTCTGCTACTAAAAGGACCTCTCTTCCTTTATGTTCAGACTTACACCTTCCTCAGCCTGCATCCCGACCACCTCCCCCTCTCTCTGCTGCAGTCCGCATCACCTCTCTGAAGCCTTAATGCTTGCGTATTCCGGCAAGCCCCCTGCCCCTGTACCCTGTAAATGTTACAGAGGCTCATGCCTCAATTTCCCAAGCACACTTCAACCTCCTTGGGATGGAGGACTGAATCATATTATCTTCTGTGTCCAAATAACACATGTCACAAAGCTGAATTCCTCCACTGAGTCAATTTAGTCTGGAGAACTGAACGATCACTTGAAAGTCTTGGGCTGGAGAGTGCAGGGCACAAACATGCACCAATGTCCCTTTGGCCCTGGACGGCCTGTGGTCACCCCGTACTCACCTCGGCCTGCATGTCGCTCAGGTGGGCCATGAGCTCATCCAACTGAGCAGCTGCCAGGGTTTTAGGAGGTGCTGGTGATTCCTTTGGCTTTTGAACATCACTATGGATAGAGGGGAAATAAAGTCTTACTAACATATCCAAACTCAAATCAATATTAATTCGCACATTAACCACCAGAAAATGCAATTTTAACTATTAACCTTTTTGGTGTGAATCTAAAACCAGTGACAGACAATATTTAAAAACTAGTTACTAGAAGAAAAATCTGATGACATCTCTCAGTCTTTCATCTCCATTTCTCCTCGGTTATCTCAAAAAATAGTCACTGCTGTCAAATGCATGCAGGAAGCTGATGGATACATAGCTGTTAAGGCCTTTCTTCTCTGACTTCCAAGTACTAGCAGCCTCTGAAAAAAACTTTGAAACCATGGCGCTGTGTTTTTAGTTTTAATAGCATTGTTGTTAAAGTATAATGCATTATATCTCCTCTCATTTACTATCAGGTAAAAATTTTTTTCTAAAATAATAACAATATAAGACGGGTGTGGTGGTGCATGCCTTTAATCCTAGCACTCGGGAAGCTGAGGTAGGAGGAGTGTTGTGAGTTCAAGGCCAGCTTGGGCTACAATGTGAGCACAAGGCCGGCCTGAGCTACACAGCGCGACCATGCCTCAAAATCCTAGGGCTGGGAGTTTGGCTCAGTGCCTTAAGCGCCTGCCTGGCAGATGTGAGGTTGTGAGTTTGATCCCCAGTGCCACACACACACACAAAAATAAAATAAATAATAATAATAATAGCAATATAGAGCAAGCACCACCAATCTAAGGTCCATGAACCAATTCCATGTCTGCCTGCTTCCCTTCCACCCACCACTGCTTTTCCACACAGCTCGGATCATCTCAAGAGCCTCACTTTATTACTACCTGGCCCTTCACAGAAGAGCTTTGCAAACACCTGGTCTGTAAAGTTTAGACGGTGTATATGATGTTGGTTTCATATTTATATAATTGTAAATAAATTATGAATAAATAAAACTTTGGGCTCAATAAATAAATATACATTTTATTTGAGTGCCTGTATAACCATTAGCAAAATTAACCATGCTTGAGGAGTTAAAATAAAGCTCAATACATTCTGAAAAGTAAATCATACAGATATTCTTAGGTTGTAGTGAATAAAAGTATAAATCAATCTTTAAAATTATCCACTTACAGAAAGACAAAGCATTTTCTAAATAATTATTATAATTTTTAAAAAGTTAAACTGAATTGTAAACTATTTCAGAAGTAGCAATGAGAAAACACATGCACACACGCACATACACACACACACCTTGGAGCTGAAAGCAATATATCATTGAATGGAAAATGTATAAATAGCCAAGTACGATATGGAAAAATAAGAGCAATAAAAAAGCAAAACTTACAACTCAAGAATTTAAAACAACCCTATAGCCAAATAGTAATAAAAGAATAAGATAATGGAGCAGAACACAAAGGGAAAAAATGATAGTTTTAAGAAACATCGTAGAAAACATGCAAGTACAAAATGGCCAAGAAGTGAATGAAAAAAACGTTTACATCTTTAGCCATTAGGGGAACACAAATCAAAATCACCTGGAACATCCACCTCCCCAGTCAGAACGGCTGTCATGGGGACGGAAAGAACCATGCCATCCAGGGACCTGGGGTGGGGTGGGGTTCTACCCAGCTGGTAGGAATGCTAATTAGTACAGCCACTATGGAAATGAGCATGGAGTCGCCTCAAAAACCTAAAATTACATCTCCAAAACACTAAAAACTGTATTATTTTATCCAGCTGTACCGCTCATTGGTATACTTCCAAAGAATTGTATTTCCAAAGAGTTAAAAGTGTATATTGTGGTGATACAGCCATACCCGTTTTACAGCAATACAATTCACAATAGCTAGCTGTGGAAATGGCTTGAATACACATCAAAACATAAACAGACAAAGAAAATATGACATGTATCACATTTATTATTATGCATGATTATAATAAATGCAATACATGCATTATAATATGTATACATATATAGGTATTTTTCAGTCATAAACAAAAACAGAACCATGTCTTTTGCAGGCAGATGGCTGGCTGGAAACCATCATGTTAAGCAGAATAAGCCAGGCTGTGTTAAATATCACATGTGTTCTCTTACCCAATCAATCTAGTGCTACAATTAATTAATTAAGCAGAGTTGACAGGAAGC
Source organism: Dasyprocta punctata (assembly GCA_004363535.1). Lineage (NCBI taxonomy): Eukaryota > Metazoa > Chordata > Mammalia > Rodentia > Dasyproctidae > Dasyprocta > Dasyprocta punctata. The sequence continues at coordinate 7,627 of RJWM01009364.1, read as the reverse complement.
TAGAAAGTGATCCTTTGGAGAAGGGGAAGAGGAGGAGGTTGAGGGAGGAGGTGGAAAGGGGGGGTAACAGGGGTGAAACTAATCAAAATATGTTTTACACATGCACCAATATACCAAAAGGAATCTCATTATTCTGTATCATTAACATGTGCCAGTAAAAAAAAAAATACTTGCAAGTACATAGAAAAATACAGAAAATTATTCCATTAGTTTTGTGAATATTGTAGAAAATTGATACTAGAAAGGAACAGTGTGTGTGTATGTGTATGTGTGCATAGAACAGTGTGTGTGTGTGTGTGTGTGTGCATGGGTGTGACACATGGATATAGATGTAAAGAGAGACTCAGTTAAGAGAAGGGAGAGAAGCTGAAATAAAAATAGCAGAAATATATTCTTTAAAAACTGATGGCAGACTAATGTTTATACCAATTGTCCAACAAATAGTTCAACATTAGGAAAGGATTAATATAATTCATTATACTAATGATAGAAACACTTTATAAATATATTGACAGGTGCTGAAAAAATAATGGAAACAAATTTAACTATCAGTCCTATTGTTGAATATTGAGGGGAAAAAGAAAAATGTCATGACCTGGTACAATGTATCCACAAGAAATCTATGCCAAGAAAAGAAAGAAAGAAAGGAAAAAGAAATCTATTCCAAGGCCTACATTTAATAGTCAAATAGTAAACATATTTCTAATTAAGAGATAGGCAGATGCAGAGCCTGCTACCTATTCTAATATTCAATATATTCTAGAATATATTATTAAATACTGTTAAAGTAAAATAAAATTGTATAATTTTTAAGAAGACAAAACATTCTCAGCTTTATTTTCTTTTAAAATAGATAATGGGATTGTCAAACTAGAAAATGTATGATACATGATCAATGGTGACCAGTTACAAGCATACAATGAAACGTTCTTTCCTATATAAAAGTAACTAAAAACTTCAGTGAATAGGAAGGACTTTTCCATAATCCTGACAAAAATTATTAAATATATAACAAAAATGTATAGGCTTTCTATGAAGAAAAGTCACTGACAGACATGAAGAGGCACACTCTAAACTAAAAATGGGCAAGGGACATGAAGACGTACTCCAGTGAAGATTTGCAAGTGGCCAACAGGTGTATAAAAAGATACTCAGCATCATTATCATCAGGGAAATGCAAATCAAAACTATTAGGAGATGCCTCCTCAGACTCATTAGGATGGTTATTGCCAACAAGTCAAAAGATAATTGTTGGCACAGTGTAGAAAAGTGGAACCCAGGCACACTGGTGATGGGAATGCAGATTGGTGTAGCTAATACGAAAAACAGTATGGAGGTTTCTACATTAAAACGATAACTACCATGTGACCAGCCATCTGTCTTCTGAGCATATGTCCAAAGGCATGGAAGGCCACCTGGTCAGCAAACCTCGCTGTGTCATCACACTCCTCACAATAGCTCAGACACAGGAACAGAGTGTCTGTAGATGGACAAGCAGATAAAGAAACAGAAATAGACTAGATAGAGAGATACACGAAGAAATAGACTGGAATGTAGTTTAGCCTTAAGAAAGGAGATCGTGCCATTTGTCACAGCATGGATGAACACAGAGAGCATTGTGCTAAAGGAAAGAAGCCAAAATTGGGGGAGGGGGGAGATAAGCATTGCATGATTTAGTTTGCATATAGAATAAAAAAATTCAAATATACAAAACAATTACACAGTGGTTGATAAGGGTGATGGAGGGCGCTGGAAGTGAGGAAATACAGATCAGAGGATATAAAGTAGCATATATGTAAGGTGAACAGGTCTAGAGGATGCAACATGAGCACTATAAGTAACAAAACTACCGTTTGGGGAATTCTTGTTAAAGGAGTAAATTTTAGCGGCTTAGCGTGCACACACACAAAGTAATGATGGATGTGTTCATTTTCTTCACTAAATATATGTATAATATATATTCCATAACATCATTGTTATGGTTTGTGTCTGGATGTCCCCCCAAAGCCTCATGCGGTCATGGGAGGCAGGCTTTTCAAAGGCAGCTGAGTCTAGCATTTGTGATTGGTTCATTGTCTAGTGTTGGGATTAGCAGTGTGAGCGCTGCACCTACCCAGGGATGGGTAGCTGGCATACAATGTAAGGGAGGGGAAAAGGTGTGCTTTCCTCTTTTGGCCCTTTTTGCCCCTTTTGCTCTGGTCACTTTTGGTATCTGCCACAGCCACCATGAACAGCTGACCCTCAGCCATACTACTCTATCTTGGAGCCAGCTGAGTATGGATTGAAACCTCCACAAACTGTAAGCTAAATAATCCTTTCCTTCCTTCATTTTGGGTGTTAAGTATTTTGTTTCAGCAGTGAGAGAAAAGTAACGAAGATAATCATGTTATATATTTTAGATATAAATAATAAAATTTATTTTGTTTAAAAAGAAGATAAAGATGCATGTTATCTGCATTAAACTGCAAATTCACTTATTCAAATAACAATCCTAACAGAATTATTGAGCTTATTAATGATCTGATGCTAAAATTCATGGGCTAGAATATTCAAGAAAATTTGGGAGAGGGGGAAATAGGTGAAGAAAGAAAACTTGTCAAATAGATGTAATATTTTATAAAATGACAATATTTATATTTGTGTGGTGTTGATAAAGAAACACATAGAGAGATCAAAGCAGTAAAACAGAAAACTCAGACAAGACTCCTGCACGAATGAGACCTCCATGTATGGGAAATGTGGTATTTCAGATCATCAGAAACAGACTATTGGACTGTAAGTAATAATCTAGTTGGAACACCATAAATTAAAAAACTTCATACATGACATAGATGAGTATATTTGAGATGAATTAAATATATAAAAATAAAATACAAAATTTTTAAACAAAAATACTAGAAGAAAAAAAATTTTTTTTGTGATTTGGAGTGATGGAAGTTTTTCTAAGGAAAAAAAATCTCTGAACTGAAGTAAAAAAAGATCAATGAGCAAGAATTTTAAACTTGATGAAATATTTGAAAAAAGGAAATTCAAAATTTTTGTAAAACATCTACAAGTCCATGATAAAAAGCATGGCTGTAATCCTGGCACTCAGGAGGCTGAGGGAGGAGGATTGCTGTGAGTTCAAAGCCAGCCTGGGCTAAATAGTGAATTCAAGACCAGAATTACAGAGTAAGACTGTTTCAAAAACAAAACAAAACAAGAAACCAGTTATAAAAAATATGTTCAATCTCATTAAGCTTTAAACAAGCAATTTAAAGCAATGAGGTATCAATTTTTACATATTAGTCAAAATTTTAAAAGTTTGACAACATAGAGTGTTGGCAAAAGCCAGGATTATACTTATACATACATATTTATATTCACCAAAGTTAGTTATGTAGATTTATCAAATCCTTTTCAAAGTATCATCTACCAATATTTCAAATGCATATACCCTTTGATTCAGCAATTTCACTTCTCAGGCTGAATCCTACAGAAAAATGAGACATATATATGAATATAGATATAGATATATTGCAAGAAGTTCATTACAATTCAGTTTTTTGAGCAAACTGAAAATAAACTAAATAGAATTGTAGTCAAATAAATTACATAGTTTACCCAAGATAGAAAATAAAATACCACCTCTAAAAACTGAATACAAACATAGATTATGTGTTCTAAAAGACTTTTAAGCTATATCATGAAATCAAAATAGCAAGGCCCAGAACAATATGAAAACTATCCTCTGGTAGTTGATCTCAGGAACAGATGGTGTCTTTTTCCCCTTTGTATTTCTGCGTTCTTTGACTTTTTACACATGTGAGCGAGTTTATGAAATAATTTAGCATTTTAAGTTGCATTTTCAAACCAAGACAAGGGCCATCTATTCCAGAAAAACAGCAGCAGTCCACACCGACACATGAAGTATGGGGAGGCCAAAGGAGTCAGCAGTGAATGCCCATATGTACCTCACTTATCACATGTGCAAGTATGCACGCCCATGTGTGATTCCGCAAACAGCCACCAGCAAGCTTCCTAAACACGAAGTGTAGCAGCACTTAGGTAAAATTGTTTTAAAATATAACATTATACAGATTAAATGTAAAGAGTGTGAAAATAGCAGATATGAAAAGAAAAAAATTAAACCATACATAATCTCTGTCTCGGGAGGCAACTGCTTTGCATATTTTGGCTGATATCATTACAGTTTTTTATGATTAGGTGTAATTTTAGAAATTTTAGATGACTTTTTCATAGCTTGTACATATAGCTGGGTAAAGGTAACAGCTAGTGTTTACCATGTAGCTACAAAACAACTGATCCTCCATATAAAGCTTTACACAGCTCCTCTTTAAATCTTCATAACAACCTTGAGAGCTAGGTTCCATTACCTCAGATGACAATGCTGGGGCTGACAGAAGTTAGATCTTTTCTCTGCATAATATAGGAGGCCAATCACAGAGATTGGGCCTGCAGGCTGCCAAGTTTGTGCTCCCTATCTTCCAAAATGTTATATTGTTCTCAAATATGCAATGCACTCTAATTTATTGAACCAAATTAATTGTTGGGCATGCAGACTTCTAATTTTTACCATTGAAATCAGTACTGCTAAACAAATATTTACATCCACACGTGATTATTTCCACATAGTATATTTTAAGAAGTGGAATCACTAGGTCAAAGGCTCTGACAGGCAGCTGACTCTGGAATCGTTTGTCAACATGAATCAGGAGAATGGGGCTAACAACTCACCAAACCAAGTAGCAATCTTGCAGTCTCTGTCTCTGTCTCTGTCTCTGTCTCTGTCTCTGTCTCTGTCTCTCTCTCTCTCTCTCTCTCTACACACACACACACACACACACACACACAGATGCAAAGTCACAAATAAGAGCAAACAATTCTAAGTGCTTATCAGACAGGAAAAAAGTAAAAAGGAAATAGATACTTTCCTTAAGAAAAAAGGACAGCCTTCCGAGCACTTATTTATTTTTTAATATTTAACAAAAGGAAGATGTGGAAGGAAAATGGCCATCTTCCTCTCTGAAGATGAAACAGCTTGTCATTGAAGTATAGCACAGCCCTCTCCCACAAGTCAGTAGATTCTTGTGGTTTGTTTTTAAATCTGAGAACAAATGGTCAGGTACTGGAGTCACTGATTCCCCCCCTGAAACCCCAAGCAGGACAGAGCTCCAGTCCTCTCTCAAACTCTTTCACTCTCCGCGGTCCCTTAGGAATGGCCACCCTGCGCACGTTCCTAGGCAGGGTTGTGTGAACACCGCTAGTATAAATGCAGTCTGCTCCGCCCACCTCCTCGCGCGCCCGCCCACTTTACACCTGAGGGACACTTGTGCTTTTTCAAAGACTCCTTGCTGTTTTTTAATGAGCGCCCTGCTTGCAGCATGTGCAGAGAAAAAGATCCTTGTGTAATTCTCTACTAGCAATTGAATCAACACTCTAATGTTCTAAGAAACAAGCCCTTGAAGAGTTGATGATTACAAACTACTATGCCAGCTGCAGACAATATACCTGAAAACAGAGAAACCTCAAAACAGAGGTCCTTGGATTTGTCCCCTGACTTTTTTTTTAAGATAGTAAAGGTGTTTTGCGATGTCACCAGCAACACTTTACTTCATTACTGAGGAGATTTTAATACTAAAAATCACAAGACAAGATGTGCACTGGAAAGGAACTAGACTTCTTAAGTGATCGGGTGCACTGTGCTAGATATTCCCCCATTTATTTCTCTTACATTTTGACGCACTTTTCCTGTTTCCAAAATTATTATTTTCATTCATGTTCATTTAGATATGTTTCTAAATTACTGCTCACATTGCTACAGATCTATAACTGTTAAAAATACTATTCCTTGGACAGGATACAGCTCAGCGGCACAGCACCTGCCTGGCAAGTGTGAGGCCCTGAGTTTGATTCCTGGTACCAAAAAATAAATAAATAAATAAATAAAAACTGTATTCCCCGGCTGTATTCAGCTGGCATTGACTGTGCTCAAGGTTTAATGGAAGCAAAGTTCACTTACTTAAGCAGGCCAGAGTCTATGCCAGAGTCGTCATTTATCTGTGCAAGACCGCTTTCCTGGCTGGCTCTGAGGCACACCAGCCTCAGGGGTTTACAAATGTCCCTAGCATCCTTATAAATGATTTATATTGCTCCCTCACACACCCCTACAGAGCAGGTATCGTTCAGTAATGGAGAATGTGTCTGGCAAGGTCCAGACGGGAAAACATGAACCACTTTGAGTAAACAAAAGGAAATTTAACCCCCAGCTTGCTGATCACACACGCGATGGGAACAGCTCAGAAGTGAAACAGGCACCCGGGTAACCCAGAGCCTCGTCACCCCAGGAAGTCGTCACTATCCCTAAGACTAAGGGACACAGCGAAGAGGCAAAGTGGTCGTAGCTCAGGGCACAGGAAGCTGCAGCAGAGCTGTCCTGGTCAGCAGAGGTCATAAAGATGGAGCTGATGAAAGAGACACCCTGGAAAGACAGCAACCAGAGGAGATGCCTGCCTTTCCCTGACCCGTGCCCTCCAGTCTTTCTGCAGGGCCTCCACTAGTGATACCCCGAGACAGTGCTCCCGAGCTTGGAGAGCCCAGCCTGCAGGGTCGCCTCTCTGGAATACAGAGCAGGAGGAAAGGAGAAAAGGAGGGGGAGTGGGCCAGAGTCCCGCAGTGCAGGCGGCAGGCACTGTAAGCTCATGTCGACCTGCCATGGCCATCAGGTGACCACAGTGGCAGATGGACCACAGGACAGTGTTGCCCTGGCTGGCTTCCGTGTTATGTATGTTACGTGTTCACTTGAACTTCATTTGAAGTCTTGGCTTCCTAGGTTTAAGAAACCACTGTTCACTGACAGCCCCGCGCGTACCAGGCACTGATTTCTCGCCGTTTTATTTGGCCTTGATTTTTCACTGGGGCAGAGAAGGGGGCCACCGGGGGAAACCTTCACCGGCCACTTCCTGGAACTGGGACAAACTGGCAACCTAGGCGCTGTCTTACTAAACGGGCCTCACTCTCACCAAAGTAGAAAGTGCCCTCAAGTGGAAAGTTTTAAAAAGGCTCCTGTAAAAGTCCTTCCCCTATTTCAGTGTCGCGTGTCTGCTCTGCTGGCTGTCACTCCGAAACCTCGCCAGGCACGCAAGCATCTTTACTCTCCACGCTGCAAGTGCTTTCGGTGTCTGGTGTCAAAAACTGAAAGCTCTCGCCGAGAAGAGACCAAGACAAGAGGTCTTTTTATTTTTCCCGTGGCAATCCTGTTTTGGCTAAGAGGAATTAAGTGGCTCTGCTGCTGCACGTAGTAACTTTTACAAAAGAGGAAATCGCTCGGCTGCCTGCACCAATTTTGAGCAAATAGGGGAAGACGCGCACGCTCATTAGCCTGGATGCCCACTGCCTACGCGTGGCTCTGGTCCTAGCTCTGCTGGAGCTGGAATCTTGCATAAGTTTCTTCGGGTGTGTTTTCTCCTTTGTGAACCGGAGCATGATATCAGGAACAGAGGTGCCAATGCACGCGGAGGCTCTGGGCTGTTATACTTTTTCAGGTGGAAAAGGAAATAGCAGAGCCCACCAGCCTGCACCGCCCATCTGGAAGCCAGGCGCCTTGTGAAACTGCGAGTCAGCCAGC
>RJWM01009363.1:0-68267 GCA_004363535.1 Dasyprocta punctata | reverse complement strand
GCTGCCTCCAGGCAGAGGTCCCCGGGCTTCACCTCACTGCGAGGGCAGCAGCCTCGCTGAGGTGGCCGCATTTGGATGGTTTGCACAGTCTTTTGTCTGAGGTCATTTGTTCTGTTAATGGGATACCCTCAACTACTGTCACTTAGGAAATGACACTGAATGGTAATCAGAGTGTCCCTTGAATTTCTTAAATAAACTTAATTTCTGAAATAAACTTTCAGTAAACCTTTACTGGGCCTCTCCAATTTTAAGAAAGTAAAATCTCAACGTCTGATTCAAAGTCTGCAGGGCTCTGAAGTTGAAAGTGCCCTGGGGCTCCGTGAGGTCCCAGGGGAGAGGGGCGACAGATCGCCGCTCTGCCACTTCCTGGCACCACAGGACCTGATGAGCCCACGGGTCTCCTGGTGGGGACATTCACTGTGTGCCTCTGGGGCTCTGAAGATGTGGATGGAGCTGCCCACACCTGGATGAAAAGCGCTACAACGGCCCCTTAGCTTCCGGCCCCTCCTGGGGTGGAGGGTGGCACGGGGGGCCGGTGATCCCTGGAGGTGCGCTGCACCCACCCTGCCGCCTCTCCCATTGCCTCCAGCAAAGCCCTGCTGCCAACCCGTCCTTCCTCCTCACCTGCGCTTCCATTCTGCGCACGCGCACGCGCACGCAGACGCTCCTACATCACTGCCCTCCTCTGCACAGGAGACTCAGGGAGGTCTGAGGGGCCCTTCTGGTGGCTCCGGCTCCAGGACCAGGCCACCTCCCAGGCCAACCTCTAGAGGTGCCGCCACAGGAACACAAGTTATGCTTCTTCCTGAAAGCGCTGTTTTAGATCCCAGAGAGGGTCCGTAAGCTCAGTACTTTCAGAAAGAAAAACGGTTTGTTTCAGTGACAGCAAAAACTAAGCCAACAAAACATGCTGCCCATGCCAGGGCAGATTTTCTAAAGCAGGAAACCAAAGACAGCAACAAGGCATCTTCAAATTCTAAGAAGCTCACAATTTCTTTCAAAAGTTTGGCAGAGTTCAAAGGTACAGCTTAGGTCTGGGGCTATTTCTTTTTCTGACCCTAAATAAATGCTCCTCAAAGACTTTGGGCTAAAAACGACTCAGTCTTTTCTTTAGAGAGCACACCGGCGGGGAGCTCTGATTCCCCGAGTGCCGTCTTCACAGCCCCTCGGGCCAGCACGCAGGCAAGCAGCCCTCTCGGGCATGGATGTCTCCGTTGCTTTCCTCTGCACACAGCGCACCCCGAGGACACCCGGCGCCCACTGTGAGGAGCCAGGCACACAGGGCCCTGCCTCAGGAGCGAGGCAGAGCCCTGGGATGGGGACGGGGACGGGGACAGGACGGGGCGGGCGCTGACCTGCACGGGCTCGGGTGGCAGCTGGACCACGTGCTGCATGCGCTCGCTGTGGTGGTGCCGCGACTCCTCCTCGTAGATCACGTCCCTCTCGTGCTGGGGCAGGTTCAGGAAGCGGCGGATGGTGCAGAGGTTCTCCCACAGCGTGCGGTTCTCCGGGCTCGGGTTCTCCTTCCAGCGCAGCAGCTCACAGAGCCAGCCCTGTGGAGAGGAGAGGGGTACTGGTCAGCCACGGAGGGCACGGGGCCCTGGCCTGGACTCGGATGGCTACGCCAAAGCCCTGGGGTCCTCTCTGGCTTGCTGACTTACCGCCCATCTGTCAGAGCACATTCTCAATGGGTTTCTTCTAAAACGCTTTCAAGCTCCTCGAGTGAGATTACGGTTCCCTGATCACCAGAAGTGACTGGCAGTGGCCAGCTACTATTCTTAGAAGTTGCCCAACTGGCTAGAATCCCATTTAAGATAAGAGTGATCATGAGCTAATGGCTATCATGAGATGACGAATTCTAAAGAAGAAGGTCTAAGTGTAAACAGTACTGACTTTCTCTGGGGAGAAAATACCCTTGCAGTCCTGAGTAACCGCACGTGACAGAAACAACAGCCCCAGCAGGAGATGGCAAAGGTGCCCTTGCTCTGTCTCCGAGGGCCCTGGCCGGTCGTGGCCACACCTGCAGGAAGGCAGATGTGGGCAACTCACACCTGCACAGGTCCACCTCCCAGCTCTGCATCCGGATGGCCCTGCTCCTGCAACTGCAGGAGAAAGAAAATGCAATGCAAATAATGACGGATGATATGAAAATAATACAGAGGATGCTGTCAACATCGCTTCCTGACTCATGTCAAAATATTGTACCCAGACGCTTTCTAACCCATCATTTCCAAGCAACATCGCTAATTTTAAAAACAAGGACTGTCCCACATCACGCCTCTTTGAACAGAGTAAAAATTTCTCTGAAAAGGTACCTAAATAAACACAAACTGACTTGGTGAAAAACGAATCCCAAATCTCAACCAGTCCTGTATCATCACTCAGGAGCCAACGCAAGTCCCTGACACGCATCGTAAAAGCTCCATATAATATCCTAAGCCATTGTTTGTCTAACTCTCCACTGTGTCTTCTGCCTTTACCCAAAAAAAGGCAAGATTTGATTATCTCCGCTGCATCGGCCAAGACAGCAACACCAGCTGTTCTCATTGTGCGCCCTCCTCCTCGCGGCCTCCATGTTAATAACCTGATCATTCCATTTTCCCCTTCAACTGCCGGCTGCAGCACTGCGCCGAGACAAAAACCCAGGCCCATCTGCAGCAGCTGTAGGCACTGAACTGTGAAGCCACCGGGGATTTATAAACTAATCTGTAACACAACACTGCCTTGTTTTTACAAGTGAGAGGCCACATTTGCGCAGACCTGATCTTTTCTTGCAATAAACTGGGAGCTTGAGAGAGTTCGAGGGTAAGGAAGATGAAAACAAGACACCTTATCACTTGTGGGCAAAGGCCTTTCTTAGAATTTTCATAGATTTTTTTGACTCAATTAAGAGGGAGGTGATGGTTAATTTTCAAGGTGCCATGTGTATGAGAAATGAAGATAAATTTTTTTAGCCCAATCAGAAAATACATTTTATTTGAAAAATCTCCTGATCCCAAAGTGTTTCCTCAAGGGTTTTTTCATACAAAGAAAAGAATTCTTGAAATGGAAAATACACCATCTGTGGAAAAATAAGCTCCTATTTCTCTGTCTTTTCACAGATCTGAATAAGTCTCCAACTGAACTCTTTCAAATGCTTCAGACAGGTATGTTTAACATCTCCCAGGGGAGGTGGGGCACGGAGACCCGTCACCGAATAGAAAATAGAAACAAAACCCCACATCTGTTAAAGGGGTGGCTAGACCTGCAGGCAGACGGCACCTGCTGCTTCAAGCTGGGCACGGGCGGCACTGTGGGAAGCTGTAGCTGGAGGGGACAGGTGACATCTGAGTGCACCTCTAGGGTGACACTGGGGATGTCCTGCATGACATCCATGGCTGTCTTTGGCGTCTCAGTTCTGCCGTCGTGCGCATCATGACGGTCATGCAGGACAGCGCCCGGGCCTGCGAATGAATGGACAGCACGGGCTGTGTCGGGCTTGGAGGAGCATGGTGCTCCATTTGCCCACTGACAAGCAAGGGCTTGACCTTGAAGCTATTAGGGAGCGGATTAGACACAAGTGTGACCATGTGTGCAGACATAAGCAAACCAAATTAATTTCTGGCACAAGGAAGTAGCCCGCGAGCCCATTCTCAGGCACCAGAGAACTCCCTCAAATCCCTGATGGAGCCGAGCTAATAGCATGTTTAAGGGACCCCGGTTTGGAAGGTGAAGCACATTCATGGTATTTAGAGGGTTATTAATCTAGTTTCCCCACGAAGTGTGTGCTTGGCTGATCAGATTAAGGGATGGAGCCTTCCACGGCGCCCTCACCACAGCAGGCCCCAAGAAATCTGCGCTACTTCCCAGCCTTGGACATATTGCACCATGTGTACCCAGCTGCTTCAATAATTAGCTTATGAATGTATCAGCTGGCTCTGTGATTTTTATAAATAATAACTAACCTACAGAGCAGAAAGACTGTCGAGAGCCCTACAGCAGCACCACACTGGAAGGGGCTCCCAACTCCAACCCGCTTCTCTCCCGGGAGCCGCTGTTCCCACTAGCGGAGCCCCCGTGCTGCCATTTATAAATACGTATTCCTGTCTGAAATGGTGGTGTGGTTTTTGCTGGTTTTCTTCACTGCTTTCCCCTGACTGACTCCTCCACACCCCACATCCCCGTACACCTCTCTTCAGGAAATCCGCCCTCCCGCACGCCCCGTCTCACCACCACCTTGGTGCTCCCACCATCCCTCCCCACCAACCTTCCCCGTGTCGGGGACACTTCTGGCTTGTGTGGCAGGGTCTCTGATCAGCTCCAGTGGCCAATGAAAGTGTGGGGAAGGGCTGCATGTGCTCACGTGGGGCTGGGAGTGAACCCACTGCAGAAGAGAGAAAGGGTCCCCTCCTTGGGATTCTTTTCATTTATATAATTTTTGCGTGCCATCCAAGAAAGTTTTGCAGTATCAGGCAAAAAAAAAAGTGTAAATGTCAAATAAAACAGTGACAGATGACAGTATTCTCTATTGAATAGCACTGTTTCTGTCGTGCATGTTCAATGGGAACTCATGAATTATTAATAAACAAATCTCCTTTTTCTGTTAAAAATCTCAAATAGGGTTTTTGTTGTTGTTCCCTCTGTGTTATGTGGAACATTCCAGGAGAATCATTTTCATTTCAGAAATGCTGATCCAGAAGTCCACCAAGTCTCAGCCTTGGCCAGCTCTGAGAGTGGACACCACGGGCGAAGGACTGTCTACGACTGGAAGTGTCGACCAGAGAATGACTGAATATTCCTAAGTCGGTGTAGCCTTCATGATCTGGTAAAACTGGGCATGCGTGAGCTACAAGTGCTGGAACGCGATTAGGAGGTGGTGAGGCCACCAAACATGTAGCCTGAGGGCTGGCCAAGTCCCTTCTCCAGCGTGGGGTCACTGGGGGGGCCTCTGGGTGGGCAGCTCCCTGTGGGGGCTCCTGGGTGCTTCACATGAGAAGAGGGGCTCGCAAAAGTTGGCCCATAGTTCGCTGGTTCCACTCTCCAGGATCTGCCCCTTGCCAACCCCCACAAGCAGCACGCAGTGAGCAGGCAGCAGGGCGGAAAGCGCTAAGGAGAATCCGCTGTGACACAAGACCAACATCATGAGAGGGGACAGGGGGACACCATGGACAGACGCTTTGACGCTACGCACCGCTAAGCACACAGTATCACGTTCGGGGCGGGCACGGCCAACACCCAGAACATCAGACAAAGCTGACCTCTGAGGTGTTCAACACCAACATGGATCTACGCGCTTCAGAAGTGCACGGCCATAAACAGCAAACTGCAGACTGAGGGAGGTAGCGGGGGCGACACAGCCACACGCAACCTGCTGGGGTGGGGGTCCCAGCAGAGAAAATGGAGCCAGCAGAGAAACAGGAGGAATCAGACTGGGGCTTTAGCTAATAGCCTGGAACCTGTACTAATTTCCCAATTTTGTTAACTGCACTTTATCAGTAACTACACTGTGGTGATGTACAGGGGTTCGCACTGGGGGAAATGGGGTGAAGGACACACAGTACAGCGCAATTACCCCTTCTGTATCCTTTTGCTTTATTTATTTATTTATTTATTTATTTTTTTTTTTTTTTTTTTTTTTTTGCGGCACCGGGGATTGAACTCACAACCTCATGCCGGTCAGACAGGCACTTAGGTCACTGAGTCAAACTCCCAGCCCTGGTTATTTTTGAGGCAGGGTCACACTGTGTAGGTCAGGCCGGCCTTGCACTTGCGTTGTAGCCCAAGCCGGCCTCGAACTCACAACACCCCTCCTACCTCAGCCTCTTGAGTGCTGGGATTAAAGGCGTGCGCCACCACGCCTGGCTTCTGCCTTATCTCCATAAGTCTAAAATCAGTTTAGATACAAAGCTTTGAAAAATCGGAGTCCCTAGAATTTATACAGGAAAATACACGTGCAGCCTAACTGTGGTGATGCCAAGGAATTCACGATTAAAACTTCTTCCTGCTTCCAACCTAAACCCAAGGAGAACCTAAGTCTGGATCACTGACCACTCAGCGCACACGCAAATAATCTTCATTAACATCTCATCTTAGCCACCTCATCAGCCTCTTAAGTAAATGTTTTTCCCTCAGCAGACAAAACAACCCCGGCCACTCAGGTCAAGCAACCCTCCAGTCAAGGTATCGTCTGCTTGCCACCCTTGAGTCCGTGAAGAACCACGGGGCAATCTGAACTCACACAGCAAATCACGCTGCACATGTATGAGGACCGCAATGACTTGAAGAAATGAGCCACTGATCCTTTTTGGAAGATGAACAGTAACTCGATAATTTATCTTTCGGAAATCTGACAGTTTTATTGCTGAGTTACAGGCAGCAGGTTCACAATCAAGATCATCAAGGAGACAACGATGAAACCCCACTTGCTGTTTCTGCGCCCTGACCTCACTCTCCAGCACCCTGGAACGTGCAGAACATTCCGCCTCCTGCAGCCTGCCACAGTCCTCCTGGGCGGGGCTCTGAGCCCGGAGACACTGGGCTTCCTGGCTCCCACCTGCCTGGCCCCGACGCCCGCTGTGTACCTGCTTGGACAGAGTGACAGGGACTACTGCGTTCCACCCGAACCGTGCTCGCTCCCGCACGTCAGCGTTTTCAGGGCAGACCATGGTTCCCCGAACACAGAGGTGCCCTACAGATGTGTGCTGGACTTAACTGAGATTACTGGAGTACATGGGAATCAGCTCTGAATCCAGAGTGATGGTGGAAAGGCACCGATTCCACATACAATGCTGTCAGCCTTCCGAGGTCTCCTTCTCTGCCTCTACTGTGCGAATACGAAAAGAAAAGTGGACTTGCACACGTGACCCTGTGATATGAACGACAACCTGTCAGCCTCTCAGAACGTGAACTCTGGGCTCCGGAGCACCGCTTCTGTACGCCATGCAGTGGGCTGGTATGTCACATAGATAGTCCAACTGTCATCATTACCTTTTACTTCAGCATCACCACTGTGAATGGGACAGCTAAAGTGAACCGGAGAGACAGGTGGGTCTCACCAGGTAGCAAGTGGAGTGCTGGGAAACACATGACACCACCAGCAATGCAGAGACACGAGGACCATCACTCCCAGGAGACCAGGACCAACACCAGGGGCTGAAACATGATCCAGAAGGACACCAGATAAGGAAACCACCTCTTGTTCTGCGGGCCTGGGAGTCACCGGAAGGTTTTACCTAACGTGAGGGAGAACTAACTTTCTCCTCCCACTTCCTGTTGAACAGTAAGCCCTAGAGAAAGACTATGACACAGCAAGGAGCGCCACTTACCCAAGCCCAGATACCTTTTTTCATAGTTAAATCACATTGCTGGGCACTAACCAGGACCACAGTGGCCTGGTAGTAGTAAAGTACAGATTTGGTAAGTTTCACTCCCAGCAGTTTTCACTCTAGAAAGAAAGAACAATAAGTACCAGCTATATCAACCATTTAAAAAGTCTATTCTCATTATTAAACATTTTGTTTTCTCTCTCTCTCTCCCCTATCTGTCTGTCTCTCTGTCTCTCTGTACATATGTTTGTTGCTACTGTTCATGTGTCAGGTATTAAAGCTCTCCTGGATTGAAAATAAACAGGAATGCCATTATCTATCTCACTCATTAAAAACACATACATGTATGCACACACAAGGTCTAAAATTCTCCAAACCACGCACTAAAGGCTGAGTGTTCAGATGACCAAGGTCTTTTACAAAACGAGAGTGCAGCTGTGGAGTCTGGCACGGGTTAGACAGGAGGACCGCGATGCAGGAGCAGGGGGCGGATGGGGCACCGACGCGGGCAGAGCGGGGCTCCTGTCCATGGTACTGAAACGCTGCTGCCCACACAATGACTTGTCTTCCCTATGCCAGGCCACTGGTTAGGCCTCTAACTTTTCCCATCCCTCTCATCTTTTCCTTAAAAAGAGGAAAAAGTTCCACCTGTGACAAATTTTCCAGTTTTTATGATACTTCATAATAAGTACAATCTAGTATTAGACACAAGCTTTAGTCTGCTCTGATCTCCAGGAAGAGAGAGTAACTTCATCCCTGTGGGGTAGAGGCCTGTGCTCCTTGAAGGCATGGCTTTCTCCAGGGCTGCGCTTCTCAGGACGTCCCCAACACGGAGCTGTGGAGAGGACCTGGGTGACAGGAGTCTGGACCCCAAACCCGCTCCTCCAGACACCCTGAGGAGTGAACGTCGGCAAATGAACAGCTCTGCAGAATGACTCAGGCTTCTTGCAGCAGAAATGTAAAAGGCCATTTATCACCCACATCTTCAATACAGAAAATGTCAGCATATGTAACCAAAGGAAATGTTTTCCCAGTGTCTTAAAAGAAAATTCGTATTATTAACCACAGACAGTTCGCTTTCTCAAGGGAAGCACAGAAAGTCCCCAAACAAACTTTTGTAACTGTGAAAGGATTTCTCTTCAGCTGGTTGAGACTCTTCTGAAGTGTGAAATGAGCCAGATAATATTCAGCTCTTGTATCTCAGTCACTGAAGTCTCTTTTCATGAATCCAATAAGTGTCTATTAAAATAAATAACCCCCCAATGACTCGAGATAACCTAATCAAGAAAACTGAAGCAGAATGAGGCTAACTAGGAGGCAGACATGTCAGGGGCTTCAGCAAGCCCTGGCCGGGACTCCAAGCCTGAGCCCAGGTCTGTGCAAGACACAGCCACAGTCCAAACTTAATCATGTACTGCCTGGTGGCTGGCAGAAAAAGTGACCTGCTTTTTTTCTATTTTCCAAAATCATATACTGTCTTGACAAGAGGACTGATCTTCAGCCATCCCTGGGCTACCTCATGGACACGTCTCACATTTTTATGGATGTGTTTGCAAAGGCTGAGAAGAAGGAAGATTTTGTTTCATAACTCTTGACCTCTGCTACAGAGGCACAAGTCAAGGAGGATCACATCAGGTGTTGCCGCCTCCCTTACCACAGGTATACGAGATACTAGGGAGACTTAGAATGTCTTCACATAAATGTGCACCTGTGCACACACACCACAGGAGCCTGAAAAAGCACTGACAGCTGTCAAAAGAATGATGCAGAGTCTGTACTTCTCTTCTTGAATACTAGAAACAGCACATTAATAGCAAAGTTCTGTGATGAGGCAGAGGAAGAAGAGAAGCAGGAGGAGGAAAGGGGGAGAAGAAAGAGGTAAGAAGAAAGAGAGAAAGAAAAAAGAAAAAGAGAAAGAGAAAAAAAGGAAAGGTTTCAGTGGCATTCTTCAAAGAAATAGGAAAAAAATCCTAGAATTCGTATGGAACCACAAAACTCCAAAAAGAAAAATAAAAAACAGGACAGCAACAAAAACCAAACAGCCAAAGCAATACTGACAAAGAAAACAAATCACTCTTCCTGATTTAAAATTACATTACAAAGCCAGAGCAGTCAAAATGGTATGGCACTGCATTACAGCAAACAGACAAATACAGACCAACGGAACAGAGCAGAGAGCCCAGAAGTATATCCCGGCATAAATGGTCAAGCAATTCTCAACCAGAGCATCAAGAAGACACAGAGAGAAAGAACGGTCTCTTCGGTAAGTGGTGCTGGAAGCTGGATTTCCACATGCAAAAGAAGGAAACTGGACCCTTATCCTACAATCTTTCACCATAAAAAAAATCAAGTTGAAATGCATAAAATATGCAAATATACATGCAGAAACTAGACAGTCCCTAGGAGAGAACATGGGAGAAAGTTCTTTCACAGTGACCTTGACAAGGAATTTTTTTTCTGAGACAGGGTCTTGCTATGGTTCAGGCTGGCTTCCAATACATGGTGATCCTCCTGCCTCAGCCTCCATCCATGGACTGTGGAGGGAATACCCCAGGAGGCTGCCTTCACCCTTCTGGATCGCCACCTCCAGGCCCCAGGTGACAGGGCAGGTGGGAAGGGACTGGGCAAGTAGCCCTGCAGAACAGCAGCGAGAGGGACAGGGAGAAGGCAGAGGCTACTGAGGGACCAGGAGTTCCTGTGGCCACCCCAGGCATACGGCCACACAGCATCCGATACACTGTGGCACGTGACACCCGAGGGCCCTCATTCCTCAGGGGGAGCGGCCACTGGCTCTGTGTCATCGCCTGCAAAGAACAGGCAACTAATCCTCCAGACTCACACGATACGAGCCAACGAGGCCAGCCTGATCCTCCATCAAGGCGAAGGAGCAGCGCACAGCGGGGCTGCATGCCTCTCTGTTTGCTCCACTTTCTTCCCCAGGAGGCTTTGCCCCGGCCCGGGACACAGCACCTCACCCGCCAAGCTCCTCCCCTCGCCTGCCTCTCCTCCTTCAAAGCTGCTTTCCACAGCGCAGCGCTTGACGTTATTTTTAGTAGGTGATTACCACAATTCACACCCAGGAGAAAAGAGGCTTGATGGTGGCCACTTTCCATTCTAAAAGAACTTTCTGATGGAAGTGGGGGAAGGCCGCTGCATGGATGAGAACAGGCCGGCGGGCTTGGCCTCCTGCAGATCACAAGAGCTCCTAGTTAAAGGCCTCACTACTTTGACCTCTGCGTGAGAGGCATTCCCTCCTCAGTCACCCCAACTGACAACGAGAGGGAGGGCAGGGGGTGTAGGAGAGGGGAGGAAGCCTTTGTTCTGAGGCGAAGTCCCGCCCACTCAGAGCCGCCAGGACACACGCCAGCTACCTGCTCGAGGCACCACGGCACACGACGACGGACTTCTCGAGGTGTGCACACTGGTGCTCAGACACTGGCGCATCTCTCACCGACGGCCTTCTCAGTGATCGGTTAGGTTAAGCCCATCTCTGTGGCGGCATTTTTGAAAGCTATACACCTGTCTTACTTGCCTACTCAGCTCTATGCGGTAAAGTTCCCTGCTGATCAGCGAGGATGGCACCACTGAGCCGGTGAGAAAAGACAAGCTTCCCAGGGACCCTCCCCACGGAGCTTCGACCTCATCCTTCAGCATTCTGGTTCCCAGGACAACATTTCCTTACAGATTCTCCAGAATCCCAGCTACCAATTTCTTTGAGAGGCATCAAAAAACATGCATCTGCCAGCTGGCAGACACGGCTTTCAATCAGCCACCTGAACTGTGTGGGGAGCTGCGCCACCCCTAATTCCAGGGCCTCTGTGCCAAGTCCACGGGACAATCACAGGCGCTGGGGACCAAGTTCTCAGACTGTGGTCCTCTGTGCTCCCTGAAAGATGCTCAGAAAAGCAGCACAGGGTGAAACGTGGAAATTCACATCGAGCCACGGCACAGGGACAGGTTTGCAAAACCAATTGTGCAGCTTTTACACTCACTGCACATTTGCCACATATGTCCTTTATTACACAGTGGAAAACCATTAAATGCACAGTAGTTTTGCCAAGTGGCATTATGCATTTAACAGCTTTATTCATTTAACAGCTCCAACTCTCATTATATCTGGCCATGTGGTACATGGGATTTTATGCATTTAACAGTTTAAGAAGGCTCCATGTTATTTTCTTTTCATGTGTTTCATACTAGGGTTGGACATCATATCTTAGCAAGCTGTGTTTCACTGATTTCATTGATGGAGAGAGTCAGAGTCATCTGGGAAAATGACTACACTGAAATTGAAAAGGGAAACTTCCCAACCCTCTTCAAAATTTCTTGATATTCTTCTTCCCCTTGATTAACATGTGAAAATACCTGAAGTCAGTTTGCTGCACTAATTCAGGTTAAAAAAAAAATCCATGGCCCACAGCACTCTAATCCACCCAAACACACTTTTGCCTTTTAGAAGTTCACTTTTTATCGAAAACCTTTGTGCCCATCAGTGACACAGTGCTCAGCAGCACCTCCGACAGCGCACCCCGAAGACCTGCTGGGGGGTGGCCAGCGACCTCCAGCTCTGTGCATGGACAGCAGAACACCTGTCACGCATGGTCACAGAGGAAATCAAGTCCAAGATCCAATGCTTCTCAGAGTTACGTTTTAACTGACTTTCGTGTTCTGCAGTGTGCATTAATGGTTTATCTCAGGGGCCAGACAGAAAAACTGCTCACAGGTGTGAACGATCAGCCAGCAATTGTTCCTTTAAATAAGCCAAAGCAGAGAGCAGGTCCCCTCAACTGTTGCTGTTTACAGAAATAAAAACCGAAGCATCTGTGTGCGCCTCTCTCCTGAGCTTTCCACTCCTCACCATCCAGACACTCGGAACATTTTTACTGGACGAGCTTCCATGTTTTTCTGTTAAAAGATTTTAGCACTGACTTTGGATTCCCCATGTGTGTTTCCTACTGTAAAAACAACTGTCCCCTGAACAGAAAAGAAACACCTGCTGGGCAGGTGGGCCAGGAACCTCTGGGGCAGGTGCAGGGGTTATCACAGTGGGACCAACCCTGAGGAGCCCTGACCCTGCTGAGCCACAAATCAATCAGTCAACTGCAGGGGAGGGAAAGGGAAAACAAAACACCCAGGAAGGCCGTGGTGACGCTCAGAGTCAGCGGAAGAATCACTCAAGGTACAGTCTTTGTAAAAATAAAATTCTTCAAAAGAAAAACCCGGGCTTTGGCTCGGTCTTGCTGTTCAACTTGAGCAGCAGCAGAGGCCCAGAGTGGACTGTGACAGGTTCCCTGGGGATTTCTACTGTTATTATTATTAAGGAACAGATGTGTTTTTATTGGTGGGAGGAGGAGGCAGAGAGTCCCGGCCCAGGCCTCGACTTCGTGCCTTTAAAAACTACTCACCTGACTTTTATTTGCAGCCACTTTGGCAAACAGGGCTTGGGACACCTTGGCCCTTTTCATCTCCTGCTGGATCTCGTCATAAATGGCAGCTGTGATGTTGACGTTGGCGCCGTCCACCTTAATGGGGAGGTCTGCTGTCGGTGTCGAGGTTTTGGCCTACCAAGAGACCATGAAAATAATAATTTAAAAAGTGCTGCATTCAGCCCAGCCATCTGTGCAGAAACTGTCAAAGGACTTCAGTCAGCTGATGCCAAGCTGCGTTCGCTACAGAGGGACACTTCCTGTCCATTATTCTAATCAGGTTAATTGTGACTGGAAATCATTGCAGTGGGCTCCTGCAGGACGTGCGGAGTTCTAGTGACCCCGTCGTCTCCCTCATGGCACCCTGTGCGACTCCCGGGGGTGGGGCGAGGACCCTGGACACCACGCTACGCGCAGTCAGCTAGGTGCAAAGCCCGCACGTAGAATGCGCACACCTTTCCTGTCTAATAGTGGCACACCTTGCAGGAAGAGTCAATTCTCCCAGAAAAAAAAAGTAAATGGGCAGAGGTCTCTAAATAATAAATTATTACTCGATTTAATACACTCTCCAGAGTCGTTCTCATTCTTTATTGAAGCGTTACGTGTGTCATTTGAATATGCGCGGGCCCATCGTTATCATCATTATGCTACCCAGACAGTCACCTAATTTCACCTAGGAAATCAGTGGAAATGAAACAAAATTTCATTTCATGAAACTCGGCTTCAGAATGCCTGCGATGCCTCGTTTTCATTTCCTTAAACTCATATTGCAGTTTTATGTATTCTGCAGCGTGCGTTTTAATTGGATGATTTCCCATCAGCTTCAGAGACAAATGAAGGACAACGCAGCAGGTATCTGTGCTTCCCGGGCGAGGAAAACCCTGAACGTCTGAATCCACCTGGTCCCGAAGGCTGTCGGGGCGCGCTGTGTGCGGGGCATGCTGTGCGCCGGCCCCGCTGGTGCCTGAGGACGGGCTGAGAGGCTCCCAGAGACCCTGCGGCCGTCGGCCTCTGCCCTGGCCAGTGGGCACTGCCGTGTGGTGGGCCCCACTCGTGCGAGGACCCCAGGCTGAGGGCACCGTGGGTCACGCAGCAGGCAGGGGTGGAGAAAGGCAGGGCGAACTCTGCAAAGGCCGAGGCGGCACTCGCCATTCCCTCAACAGCCGAGCCATGGTGAGTGCGACTGAAGGGATTCTTTCAAGGGCCAGGACTCTAGAAAGACCTTTAACTTTTATCTCAACTCCTGTAAGCATCCAGCGAGTGAGGAGCGGTCATGGTCCTCCTGCAGACAGACCAAGGGTCAGAGAGGATGCTCAGCCTGCAGCTGGGAGGGGAGGAGCTGTGGCCTGGACCCGGGGCCTCGGGCTCCGCAGCGCATCGGCCCCACTGTGCTGCCCACTCTTCAGGCCTCCAGCTCAGTGGGCTGTGGTGTTCACAGGGTCCTCTTCCCTCCTACCCCCGTCACAACCCATCCACACTAATGTCTTCGAGAAACTCCTTTACCTTCCCCAGAAGTCTAACCGCAATGCGTTCCCCTCCAAAGCGAATGTTTTCCCGAGTGATTGCTACCTTTCACAGCTGTTCCCACGAGCACCTCCAACCATCTCCTCTTTCCCAACTGGGCTGAGGTCTCCAGACCTGGAGGGCTAAGCCGGAAGCCCCCAGGAACTACACTGTGTGGTCAGGAGTTCCGGTGAGAACAACTGGACTTCATACCCAGCCCTGCCACACAGCCCCATGGGAGTTATTTCACTCCTACACATACATCTGTTTCTTTATTGGTAAAATGGGGAAAGCATGGTAAAACAGCAATGAAGGAATTCACACGAAGGATACCCGAATCTATGACTGTGTGATGATCGCTCTGATCCTCGTGCAGTCACTGTGTTACCGCAAAGCACACTGAGAAACGCCAGGGAAGCCACAGCCACGAGAAGGGCCTCTGGAGGCTGGACTTCCTGTGAGTCCTCCAGGCTGTCAGGAACCCACAGCAGAGTGCAGTGGGGTCTGGGGCCAGGGCCTGGCTGCCAGAGGGACTGCCTGGCTCATGGGGACCCTTCCTGCACCATGGGCCCTAGCTACAGAGACATCTGGGAGAATTTTAAGTCAGTAGGCGCTTGTGAGATGTTTCTGAAGACCTCGATGACCCCTTTCTGGATCCGTAACCACCGGACTTAACAGAAAATATCACAGAAATTGTACTGTCCCAGCTGCACACTCAGAAACATGCTTGAGTGTATCATATTTATTTTCAGAAATCTCAAAACTGTTAGACGATCAATTTCCCATTAAAAAGGGGATTCTGTTGCGAAAAAGCAAACTACTGTCACAGTTGTGTGGCTCTGTAAGTGGGTTAGGGTCCTGGGAAGGGGTCTGGGGGAGAACAGGGCTAGGAAAGAGCTACAGAATGGCTGCTTCTGAACAAGCCGAAGGGCCTTTCTGGGAAGGGCAGGATGGGGTACTCCAATAAAGGGTTCATGGACTTCAAAAGCGGCAAAAATCCAGGCGAACTGCATAGAACTATTAGTGCAAATCAACAACTTTTCCAGCTTAACATGTCAATATATATGCTCCAATATTTAAGAACTAAGTAAAATGGGTTGGCTATACTTGTCCAAAGCAGTCAGTCAAGAGACTTATTTTTGGTTTAACAGTAACTAAAGCTCAAGATTTACTAAAGACTAAAGTGTAAGTCACACAACTTGGCAGTGTATGACAAAGTGATCTTCAATTAAAAATCTATTGCAGGGTGCAAAAATATAAAAAAGAGTCAAGATGTGTGAAAAAAATTGATGTGCTTTAAAAAACTCAAATATTCCTACTAGAATAAAATTCTTGTTCTATGCTTAATCGGTTCCTTGGAATTTATCAGAAAATGATCTCGCAAACAAAACTATAGTATCTGAGCAGAAGCACCTCTGGTCTGGAGGCATCCAGCTTTGAGTTCTGCACAAACTCATGCATGTTAAACACCCTCAGAATCCAACGCCTGTCACCTCAGTGGGAGAGGTTCTGGAGACGGAGCAGACCACAGCGTGCGGGCTCGGGCCTGGACCAGAACGGACCCCACTGCCCCAAGCCCTCGACCTTCCTGTGGGCACCCATGTGCACACCACATGCGTCACTGGCTGCACGCACCTGCATGAGGCCCAGGACCGCGCCCTTCAACATGGAGCAAAGGGGTGAAGCCAGCCAAGCCCAAGAGGGCTCCATCTGGGAGGATGACTGCAGCTGCCTTTCCCACTCTCACTGTCCAAGGCACCGCAGAGCGGCGCCCTCCTCACCGGAAACGGCCGCCGAGAGCGCACCCTGGCGTCACACACAGGGTTTCCCCATCTTGTCTGTGGATGGCTGTCCCCTGCCTTGTTCTCAGTCACCCTCTGCTACCCAGATAAGCACTGTTCCAGGGAGGGCAGTAAGCTTCCCGTGCAACTCGGCTCCCACTCAAACGCGCCTCCCCTTCTCCTGTAACTAAGCAGGGACCCTGGACATCGTGACACTGACCCCTCCCTCCCTACCTCCCTTCCACTTTCCTGAGGGCCAGCAGGGCCCTAGCACGCAGAAGACCACCCCTGGGGCCAGAGGTCGCGTCCTTTCACCCATTTGTTGGCGGTTAGGGAACTCTTGAATGGCATCTCGTGGTTCGCATCACAAAGCGTGTGGTGCCCTGAGTCAGAGGGTGCGGACCAGGGGCTCACCTGCGGGGTGCGAGAGGCGCTGGGGCTGCTGGAGGCTGAGGACACCATGCTCACGTTGGGGTTCATGCTGCGCTCGCGCTCGTCCTGGTAGATGCGGTCCCGCTCCACCTCGGGCAGGTTGAGGAAGTTCTGCATGGCCCGCAGGTTCACGAGCAGGGACTGTGAGGCTGTCCTGGGGTCTTCCTCCTTGCGCAGGATCTCCGACAGCAGCCCCTGGCAGGTGGGAACGGAACGAGGGCTGGGTTAGCCTTGCAGGGCCTCTCTGGGGTGCCTGCCTGGCGCCCCTCAGAAACCCTAGGCTCACCCCCTCAGGCTCTCCAGCAAAACAGCGTGCCCGCCCCCATAGCAGGGCTGGGTTTGGGGACCGTTCCATCCCGACACTTTATCACCCCGCAGTAATCACCAGCGTGCACATGCCCGCCAGCAAGGTAGGCGCTGGAGAAGAATCTCGAAGCTGCAATTACCACCAGGTGCCTCCTACAAGTATTTCAGGAACTGTTAGAACTCTCTGCTTGAAACTGGGAACACTTGGCAGTCCTGCTCAGCTCTACAAATCTGCCAAGTTTGGTAAATTTAGTTCCGACATTTAAACAGTATGGGAGATTTACATTGATTTAAAAAAAAAGTTTGGCTGAATTTCTGTGTGACCGGCCACTGGTTTCAATATAGATGCTTCTTATGGCAGGAAAAGAAAAAGGACGAAGCCAACGGCTGCACCTGGCATTGCACCCGAGGACTTCGGGACACTACACACCGCAGCATCTGTGCCTCGGTGCCGGGGATACCGGCCTCCAGGTGAGGCGCCGCGGGGCAGCCCGACCCCACCGGCCAGCACGGGCCAGGGGCTCAGCTCCTGGTTGGACGCGTGACTCATTCAAACAGCAGGCCTCAGACAGGCAATGAGTGTTTTTGTGAGCTCTAATGACAGAGAACGCACAAAGAAAAGTAAAATGTTGCCAAGAAGAAGTGGCAGAGACTCCAGAAAAGAGCAGGAGCCCCAAGTGGGGAAGCGCAGCGTGGCAGGCAGAGCCAGATGCACTTCCGCCCAGCACACACGCCGGGTTCACACACACAGGCGTCGCCCCACATCCAGCCTGTGTCCTGCGGGGCAGGAGAAGGCTGGGGTTCAGGACCAGCCCTGGAGGAGCTGAGATGCCCAGCCTGAATCTTAGGACAGGTGGGCAGTGATGCCCAGGTGTCTCTGCCAAGGTGAACAAAGCAAAGGAAAGGTCACATTGTCCAACCCTAGCACATGGCTCATGGTGAAAGGCCATGGCACGCCAGACACCTGCAGCATAAGAGGGCACCCTTAAAGGGAACGAGGTGTGAGAATACTGACGGGGCAGACGCCCCCAGCAGGAGCGTGCAGCACCCGAGGAAGCAGCCAGCACTCGAAACATCGCAGCAGACGACTTCACTGCGAGGACCACGGTGGACAGCGCACGATCTGAGAGTGCTGCCACATGGGCATGACACTGCCCGGATGAGAGGAATCCTAAGGAATGCTGGCTAGGAAGGGCTACACAGCCAGGGCTACAGAGCACAGTGGGGGGGGGGGCGTCAGAATGGGAATAAGAACATCTCACACAATGAAAAGACAGTAAGGTTAACATGTGTGCACATGTGTACGTGTCCATGTCCAGATATGCTCAACGAAAGAGCATGGGAGGACGTATGTGTATAGATACCTACAGGTGAAATTCTTCTAAGAAAAATTCAGATTTCTTGTCACACCATTAGAAGCAACAAGTGAGACACTTGTCTTCCAGAAAGTATTAGGTAATCCATACATTGATTCTCTTTTCTAAAATTACAAGTAGGTTCTGTTTTAAGATACCCTACTTTCTGCTGGCACTGAGTGACCTGAAATTCTCATAATGGATTTGTTCTAAAGATGGGGGGAAAAAAAAAAAAACCTATAGGTAGAGAATAAGCAAGCAGTGGATTTTACATTCCGAGCAATGTCCACTATCAGTAAAAGACTATGACATTTTCTAAGCATTCTTTAATGATGAGTCATACGTAAAAAGAATAAATTGGTCTTAAAATATTTCCAAATATTACAATTTAAAGTTTTAGGAACAACATAAAAATGTATTTTGATAGCTATTATGAGTGTCACTCTACGTACCTCAAAAGAAAAGATGAAATGATTCTCCCTCCATGAAATTATTTTCGTAAGTCATAGAGCATATTACAACTAAGATTCTGCATACGAAGTCATGATGTAACAAAAACTATTGCTCTAATGGACCATGGCTCGAAATTTTAAGTTCACTGTTTCCTAGAGACCATTCAAGAGCACGGGATGTTTTATTTGCCTCTCCCTTGAGTTACTACTGTCTTTCACTTTGAAGCTGGATAGAACCTTCCTCTGCATTTTTAACACACCGGACAACCTTATAGGAAACTGGTCCACTTCTAAGGAAAATGCAGAACAGCACCCCAAGGAGACTGAGGGGGAGGAGACGCAGCGGAATGCTGCTTCCTGAGATTCATGTGCCTAACTGAAGTCTCAGCCCAACAAGGTGGCCCGCAGTGCCACCGGGCATCCCCTCTGGAGAACAAGAACATGGTCCAAGTTATTCCCCTAAACTTTCCTCCCCAGCATGGTGGCCGCAGAGCAGATCTTTCCAGTAACAAGTGGTTAAGCAGAGGCACAAGACAACTTCGGCTGATTGTCAGTCTTTATCTCTTTGCTTATTTGATATGCTTTTAATTTTCTTAAATGGGGACTTTTAAAAAATGGAGTCTCCCTTCTGCAGGCTCATCCATGTGAAGTAGATTTATTTAGTTGGTTGAAAACCATCAGAGGGAGAGAAAAATCACCAGAAAACCTACAACTTAACTCACGCCACACATCAGCCCATCTCATTATCGGGGTAAGTAAATGTTTATCATATTGCCACTGTCTTGGATGGAATGTAAATTAATAATTTATCTCACATAAATATTTCTAAAGCCCTTGACACTCCATCAGCTGGCATTTTAATTATCCGCTGGCCGGGCAGGAGGTGTCACTTGCACACAGCATCGCGTAGCCTGCGACACAGACAGTGAGGCGAAGCACCTGGGCACTGGGAAGACAGATGTGTGATTGTGACAAAAAGGTCATGAATATGGAGAAGGTGCAAATGGAAGGAAATTAATAAATTAACCAGGATATTGCTTATTAAACTTTCAGACCAGGAATCGTACTAAAACGTATCTCAAGGACTGAGTCAAGTGGTCAGTAAGGATATGCCTCATCTCCAGGGGGTGTGGCCGCCGCCTCCACGCAGAGCTGGGAGTGTGGACACAGGGCCCCATGCAGATGCCCACGCAGTGGCCGTGGGTGACGGGCACTGGACTCCACAAGGGCCGCAGGAGGACAGCCTCACACTGGTCTTTCCCTCCTTCAGAGCCCTTGCAGCATAGCAGGGGATATATGAGTTTGGCAGAAAAATCATGAAAAGCAACCTAATCTGAGTGTGAACTGTGCAGTAGCAACGCGGGGCCGGCGAGCCTGCAGGACAGCAGAGGCCAGTTGGGACGGACCCACGGCACGGGTGCCAGCGGCAGGCCATCTGAATCACGAGAAGCTCTAAAAGGTTTACCATCACTGATATGGGCTGTTTCCACGCATGAAACGAGGAATCTGAGTAATTTTTAAAATGCAAACTCAAAGTCATAGTTTTCCTACTGCTTTTAGATATGTATTATTTCTTTGTAATGAATCAAATGAGCTGACAGTCTCTAAAGCTGTGCTTTCTGGTGATGAGCTTTCGGTTCCCACCCTTCTTTAGCAATGCATGCAGTCTGCCCAACACAGTCGGTACGTGTAAGCCATGGTGACACTCAGAACACCTGGGGATGTCCCATGACCAGCTCCATAACCTTTATTGTGGGCATCTGCGTCACTTCCGGCCGAGCAGCTCCTCTGAGAAGAGCAAGGGACCAGCCGCTCTAACCTAGGACCACGGAGCCTGAGCCCCTCAAGGGCCCAGGTGCCCGGGGCAGAGCTGGGGCCACACTGACTAGACTGTCACAGATGACCTCTCTTTCTGGCCCTCCAAAGTTTGCAGCCTCTCTGGATCAGACTGTATCGCTTCACAGGAAGTCTAGAGAGACCCTAAACCAGCGATGGTGAGCGTTTGAGAGCTGTCAATGTTACACACAGCCCGCCACAGCACACGTGCCATGGGTTTGCCGTCGCTGCCCTAACCCGGTCTCCCCCACTGGCCACGAGGGACCCTTGGGCTCGGCAGGCCAGCCTTGAAGCATGCACGACAGTGCCACAGATCGGCTTCCTACTTCTCCCCCGGTGCAGAGCTCAGAGACAGACCCTGCTCAGGAAGGAGGACACAGACCCAGAGCAGCAGGTACAGGATGGCAGCAGCGCAAAGGCGCAGGAGCTGCTGCCCTGGCAGAGAGGAGCCATGCGCCCCTGGCACCCGGGCCGGGGCGAAGGCGCTGAGGAGGGACCGAGACTCTCACGGGGGAGAGGACACAGGACCAGGTGGGGCAAAGAGGACCCGGCAGCAACGGACGCCCCGGGAGGAGAGGGAGCACCCCTCCTCGGAATTTGAGAAGTTCGTCGATGAAGAGTGGGACCCCCAGCCAAGGGCTGCCGTCCTCAGGGCCACGAGCCCCACGACCACGGTGCTCACCCTGCACCGGCGCAAGCCACCCCCAAATGAAGCGATATTAGGTAATCTGCACAGCCTTTTTGTCACCTGCAACAAATTAGGCTTTCAATATGCAAAACATCTTCCTTCCAGAAAAACAAATGATCGTGATTCCACTTAATTGTAATTTAATGAGGCATAATTTATTTTTTAAAGTGATATCCACCAGGTGTGCACTGGGGAAAGGGGCCCAGACAAACCCCAGCTTCCCTTGAGAAAAAAAATCCGACTGGCTGGAGACTGTTCTCATGCCTGTGAATTATGCTTTTCTTTGTGGCCACTGAGGTGGGAGATAAACACAGTAACTTGCAGTGTTCACATCTTTATCAGAACGTACAACGCCAAGGGAGCTCAACCCATAAACTACTCCCTGTCCAGAGAACCAGGGCGGGGCACTGGGTTAACGTGAGCCGGGGAGACAGCAGCGTCACAGAGACCCAGAGAGGGCACCTGCAGGCGCTGCTTACCGGCAGCAAACTCCCACTCCCTACTCCCCGGAAACACAGGCGTGGCAGAGCTGGGGGAAGCCCAGCCCCACGATGTATCTCGATCACTAATCCTGGGGCGTGGGTGAACTCCCAGGGTGTTTAAAGGCAATCCTCCCCAGAAGTCAAGTTACAGCTCTTCAAAGGTGCAAGAGGCAAAATTTATTATGTAGACGTGAGTCTGAAGATGCATTCAGTTTGCAATTATGTCTGGCTTTCAACAAATGGCATCATAACCCATCAGCAAGGATGAAAAAAAATCACCTCTACTCCCACTGCACAGATTAAGACTGCAGAGGGTCAGGTCGAAGAAGGGACTTTGGCACTCACTGGGGTCTGCTCAACATCCTGTCGCTGAGTGTGGCCACCTGCCACGCTCTTCCCTTGGAAGAAGCGCGAGGGAGGAAGGAGGAGGGGAACAGGAGAAGAAGCGGGGAAGTTAGTTGGTTGGTTTCCTCCACACTTTTCATGCCTACTTGCTAGCCTTAATTTTCACACAGTACTGGAATGTCAGTACCCAGATAACAAGAGCAAAACCCTGGTCTCCTCAAGAAGCCAGATAATCCCGAGTTCCCAGCCGCATGGCTGGGAGTGAACACCAGCTAGTGTAGCCGCGGGCTCCAGGGCAGGCTGTCACCCATCCACACCTGCCCTGGCCACCCCGCCCCTCTTCCTTCCAGATGGTCCTGAGCCATTTCCTTCTCAGCTCATGAACACAACAGGGTTCCCTGGTTCCTACACTCGCCATCCACAGCCCGCCATGCACTGGCTGAGGAATGCGTGGTGCAATGCTAGAGCACTCCCCACCCCCACCCCCACCCCCACCCCCACCCCCACCCCCAGAGCACTGCTTGGCTGCGAAGCCAAAGCACTCAGTCTGATTTGAATAAAAGGTATACAGGGCACAACAATGACAATTTGATTTTTATTATTAAAAATGATGTGTTAAATCCTCAAAGAAAATGTCGTTATTGCATTAGTTTAATAAAACCTCTCTTTTATTACAGTATTTCTTTATTAGGGAAGACAGCCTATGCAGGTGGCATTTCATAGGACTAGGTGGATACAGCTGAGTATCTGAGGGGAATTAATGTGCTCTGCAAACATAAATGCATATCTACCAGTAACGTCTGCAGGGCTGTACTTTTCAACACGCTAACGGCCTAGGTACATAGGCACTATGTATATGCTGCAGATGGACCAGCTTTCTCCCTGTTTTGGACCAAGACAACACAAAAGCACCGACTCCGTCTCATCAGGTCCCCGAGGGTTTCCTCCCATGACGTGCACCACACGGAGCAGAAGCCCCATCCCAGCGCTCGCTGCCACCTGCTGAAGCATGAGAAGGCAGGGCTCTGAGGAACTAAAGGCTTTGCCTTTTGCTCCTGGGAGCAGCAGTCCTGCCCCGGTGGAACAGCAGGCAGCCAGCCCTGCCTGGCAGGCTACACGCTCCAGGCCTGACTCACACCCTACCCCAGATCTTTCTCTTTAGCCTATGGAAAACGGTAACAGAAGTTACAATTTGGGGTTAATGCAAACTCCACTTGTTTTACATAATGCCATTTTTATTGCATTATATCCAGTACACAAATATTCTCTGCACCCCAAATCCACAATTTATGACAAGAAGCGCTTATCTCGGACAGCTTCCCCGGAGCTACCCGATCGCTGCACCAGGGGACAGAGTGTGAACACCCCTCGCTGTTCTCCTTGTCCCTTCCTGTTCGCCACAGTTAGGAAGTGCTAAGGACCAGAACAGGCCACGCACAACCCCAGTCAAAGTCTTCCAAACACGTTAGCGCCGAAAAGAGAAAGCAGAGAACTGAACAGGTTCCCTCTGGCAACGTTTTACCAGCGGAGCCTTAGCTCTGGGCACATCCGCAGATTCCCCTCGCACCTCAAGTACCTGACGCTGCGTGCAGAGTGCTGGGCCTGGTGACTCCCAGCTTCCAGGAGGGTTCTGCGAAACCACTGCTGGCATCCTGCCCAAAAACTACTAGCTTTGGCTACTCTGTCAAAACATTGGCAAAAACAGTTCTTCCCAAAAAAACAAAACAAAAGCAAACCAAAAAATACATTTATTGACTATTTATATAACAAGTGCATTAGATGCCTTTAAATATAAGTAAAGCATTCTATTAACACATGAACCGACTCGGTCCTGAAGCAGACGAAACACTTCTTTCCTGCTGCAGTATTTCTGCCTTAACTTCCTCCACGTTAAAAGCACCTGTTTCTCCACACACAGGGGCCCAGCGTGGCGCTCAGGGTGTCACGGGACTCTTGGTGGGAAAGCCTGTCTTCCCTAGAGAGGGGCTTGTGTCTTCCACCCACCCCTCCGCCAGAGCAAAAGAGACTGAGAATGATGTCATTATGCGTGACAGGCTGAAGTCACCCTTGCTGGGTTCGAAACTGGCCTCTACCTGGCCAACAGTCGGTGAATCCCCGAGGCACAGTGACCTCCCCCGGAAACCGCGACCACTGTCCTGCTGCACTGGGTCCCCCGTGCTGTCAGGGCCCACGACACACGCACAACGCATTCAGCACAGCACACGTGAGCACCTCGGTGACCCTGCGTGGTCTCGGAACCCTGAATAAATATTTGTTCATGGGATAAATAAATGCCTAGCGTGTCCAACTACAGCTCTTATTTTAAATTTTCAGCTTTCAATATTTAGGGCACTTTAATTTCAAATAAGTCTTAATTGTATCATCGTTTAAACATGAGTCATAGTCATAAAGTTAATTTATCAAAACAACACTTTTTATAACAAAATTGAAATAACAGGGTTAGAGAGTAGCAGAGTATTTCAAACACAATGTGAATGTCATTTCACGATCATATCTTTTTTTTCTTTTGTGAAGACTGCTTCAGAAATGTACAGACATTATTTAATTTCTTGGTGATGGCCACTCTTTCTGGGGTAAGATGGCATCTCGGTGTTCTTTATTTACATTTCTCTAATGGTCAGTGATATTGAACATTTCTTCATGTATTTATTGGTCATCTGTATTTTTTCTTCTGAGAAGTATCTATTCATTTCAGATGACCATTTTTATTGGTGGGGAAATCTAACAAATGCTGGCGTGGCTGCAGGGAAAAAGGAATCTTCTGCATTGCTGTTGGAAATGTAAACTAGTACAACCTCTATGGAAATCACTGTGAAGATTCCTCATAAAACTAAAACTAAAAATTGCATTTGACCCAGATATTCCCAATCTAGGTATTTCCCCAAAAGAGTTAAAGACCTCACATTACAGTGGTCCATGCACAACCATGTTTATAGCAACACAATTCAGAATAGCTAGAGCTTGGATGCAGGACGTATGTCCATCAACAGATGAATGGGTAAAGAAAATGTGGTGTTATACATCATGAAATGCTGCTATCCCATAGAGAAAGATAAACTTGAGTCACTTGTAGGGCTGTGGATGCACTTTGAGACCATAAAGTGAAATAAGTCAGACACGCAAGCTTAAACACCACATGGTTTCTCTTATATGAAAAGCTCAAAATATAAAAGAGCAAAATAAAAAGAATAGGAAGTAGGGAGAGAGATCTTTCTCAGATGGGAAGGGGACCAAGAGGTGGAGAGGGGAGGGATGGAGGAAGGAATGAAGATGTGCTGTGCACAGGAGCCTCCTCCGCACGAGGAATGCAGACGTTACGTGCCGCAAACACGGACAGAAAGAAGGGAAGGAAACAGCAGTCGGTGTGGTTAACTTAGGCCTAAGACTTGTAGTTACACTGAAAGAACCTAGTAAGTTCCAACTGATTTCAAACTGATGCCAGTATATTTATTTCACAACAGTTTTGGTTTTTAAGCTTAATTCACTTTATCTGAACAAATATGAACTTAACACCAAGCCGAACGGTCACTGTTCCAAGCAGTGCTTGTGAATGGAACACTACTGTATATATTGTTTTATTGCTTTAAATACACTATGGTAAAAGTATATAAATAATGAGACACAGTGAGTTTCCTTGTATTTCTTTTATGGAAATTATCCTTTACTTTTAAAATATCCCCCAGGATTTGGGGTGACTAGTTAAATAAGAGCAGACCTTCACACTGAAAGCCCCCCACCCTGCACAAAATGAGTCCATCGCTCCCTGGTGCAGAAAGGTGAAAAGACATGAAACTATCACCAAGAGGGAGTCTTTATTTTGTGTGAAAATGGAGAGACTGGAGGTTTCTATGCTGAGTCCAGTGACTGGCTTCTAGAGACACTGCGCTGGTCAGGCAGGAAAGGAACAGAGAGGACAGTGCACCAGAGTACGTCTGTGAAGGGGAGAAAACAAAATCTTCTCATTTTCTTGTTTCCCACCACAAACTTCTGCTTCAGGTAGATGCAGGAGCAGTGCTGAGATGCAGAGGTTGGCGGCTGTCAATCAACAGACCCTTTACCCAAAGCCCAGGCCGTACCGATTACCCCGGGACCTAACCAATCCGTGGTCTTTTGCCGGAGATGCCCTAAAAGGTGCTCGGTGGCAACAATTTCACACGTACAGGAGGAACCGAAGCGAGCCAGGTCCTGAGGGCCACCCTCAAGCCACCTAACAACGAGACACTGCTATTGTGGGCGATATTAATATTATTACGATCTTTAAATCTATGAATTCAGGCCAGTGATTCTGAAATGAAAGCTTGCTTATTTTATGAGGCAAGCAGGATCACCTCTTCTGACTTTATTAATTTATAGTCCTGAAATCAAAAGAGGGGACATTATTGACTTTGAAACTCAATAACACGTCCACGCCTGCTCTGTGGTGTTTCATATCGGCAGCCGTCTTCCTGTGGGTGGGCTTCCTCTCGCTCACAGGTCTCCGTGCCGTTTTATAACCAGCTCACTGGACCGTGGAAGCCAAGACTTGCTATTTCCATTGTGCTCCCTGACTGTGCGACCCGAGAGCGCCCGTATCTCTCCTGGATGCTGAGAAGTAACAGTGACTGAGACCAGATGTCAAGCGACAAGGAATTCCCAGTATCTTGGAGGTCAAGTTTTCTACAGACATAAACTGCACGTATTATTAAATTGTGTCTATCTTCAGGTAAGAATATGTAGAAATCAAACAAAGAAATTAATAGGCAAGTTTTGTCCCCCAAGCTCAGGCTCCCAAGTTTGGAAGCCAAGATTTTCATTTTGATGCTACACGTCTCTCTCTGACGGTGTCACTTTAAAACAAGACATTTAGCAAGCCCTTGTGCATTTTAACTTTACTAATTTGGCCTCGCACATACTGCAAACATCATGTCCATGAAGCACAGGGGCAGAAACCCGTGTCATTTCATGCAAAAACATTTACATTTCCAGCAGCCGACCTGATGGCCAACTTTTCTGATACATCATTCAATCTAATTTTCCAATCTGCTGAAAACATTCTCCAGTTGCTGAGTGACTTCATAAATTGCATTTATGACCCTGGTCTTAAATTTCTTCAAAGGATGTGGCTTTGATGAGTAAACGATAGATTTTTGTTTTGCAAAATCTCATAAAAAATACAAAGTAGTCAAATGAGGACAGAGCAACCTGATAATTCTTGAAGGGCTTTGTGGACCCTGCACTCTCCAGGATATGAGCGGGGCACCAGGCATCCTCTGATCAAGGCTGCAAGGGGCTAACTCTGACCTTCACTGGCCAAACAAGGTCATTGCAAGGAGTAAGGCCCACAGTTATAAAAGCACAAAATACCTTGCAAAACACATCTCTGCTCTGACCAAACCCATTATTTCTGAGAACTGGCCCAGCAGAACCACCTGAGACACAGGCGGAACCCGAAACTCTCTCAGGTACAGCAAGCTCTGCAGGGTGGCGGTAGACTACATCAGTGACACATGTTGTTTCCAGTGATAAAGCCTCTTGCTGCGGGTTCCCACACTGGGATGCTTCCCGAGCTCTGCCACAAAAGTCGAGGGACAGCGGAACAGGAAGGTGTCCCCCTTTCCTGGCAATGCAGCACGCAGCCTCTCCCGGATTTAGCCTCATCTGGATCATAGATTCCTCTACTTCATTTAACAGATTCGCTCAGACGGAAGGAAGGTCTCCGAGGAGAGGTGAAGGCACAAGTGGGGAGTTCTGACATATGAAGATGTAGGTCATCGGAGTTTTAAATAAATTAGAGAATAGTTTATCTATTAAGGGAGATTCGCTGTACATATTTTATGAATTGTTGCTTATCATGGGTCACTGAACATCAGTAATATTAAGCCCTATAAATTCCGTCACCAGCCTTGTCATGCTGGCACAGGCTCTGATTAACTTATCTAAGTCCACACTGTAGCAAGAGGCAAAAGCTTAAGACCAGGCTTCCTCATCACACTGTGAAAACGCAAAGATATAAAAACACAGACAACCGTCAGCAACAGAGCTGCACGCACAGACCCAGCACGTGGAAGCACGTGGGCCGAGGGCCACGCTCAGGTCACAGGCGAGGGAGAGGTGATGTGAAGGAGCCGGTCACAGCCTCCTGCTTCCTTAAATTCTCCCTCCCTGCTGGAGCGCTGGGGACACGCCCGGGGCGGAGCCACGCTGAGACCCTGAGGACCCCCAGGAAGGAAGGCTCCACTAAGGCAGCGCCACAAGGGTTCTCCAGGCCCAGCTCTCAAAGGCCGGTCTGCTCCTGTCTCGTTCTGCCTCTCCACCTCTCTCTGTCTCTCCCCATCTCACCATCGGCCCGTGTAGACAGCAACACTATCCACGATGAACTGCATGGAGGAGGGAGATCAGGTCCACAAGAACGACAGTGAAATGTCCAGGGTGAGGCAGCAGAGTAAAACATCTCACGCCAGCTCCATAAACGCACACAGCTTTTGCTTGGTGAAAAGAATGGACATAAAACTAAAGCTGTGTTTTATTCCAGCACCTCCCAGCAGGGCACAAACGTCCAGCGGGCCGGCACCAGCCAGGACCTTGACTCTAGCATGGAAGCCAGTCCTGAGATGACAGCCCCTGCAAGTATCCGCAGGGAAGAGCTTCCCAAGCTGGGGGCCTGCTGAGAAGCCAGGCCGAGAAGGACCTGTCCCGCACGGTGGTCCCCGGAGGACAGGGACTAGGGGGTGGCCGTCTCCTCTCGGCACCAGTCCCCAGACCCCCGTCCTGTCACGCTGAGAGTGAAGCAAGCTCCACAGCTGGAGGGCTCCAGAAGGTGAGGCAGGGTGGGTGCCACGCGGTGCCACAGGACCATGCTGAGGATGGCGTCACGGCGCAGAACGGGTCGAAAACGTCTCATCCTTGTTCCCTCCCTGTCCTCCTTGGCAGGAAAGCAGGGCCACTCGCTGTACTGAGGACCAGGACAGACAGGGCCATGCCACCCCGACCTCCGCCCCGTCTGCCCTTGCCCAGGGCGCGTGGCACCCACTCCTGTCCCTGGTTTGCACACCACGTTCCTGTTAACAAACGGAGAGAAACCTAAGGAAGACACTGCTCCAGCAGAGCCGTGACCTGCTCACGGGGCACAGGGAGGCACCCTGTTATCAGACAGGTGTTTCCTGTCTTTAAAGACATCATTATGAAGACACGCTGCACCAGAAGCAAGTTCCCGGAGACACAGCCTGCCTAACTGCTGTACACCGTCTCGCGGCACCGCGCACGCGCCCGCCCCGGGGAGTTAATGATTCTGTTGGAGGAACTGGCGTTTTCCAATATTTATTACGAGTTGGGCGTTTTTTCATCTGGAAATCTTACATGTGAAAAACGAGGAAGACAGGGCTTTTTGTTTACAATTTTAGCTGTATTTGTGAGTGTTTCCGTACGATTTGAGCTTGCAACCCTAGTTAAATTTCTTCTAAGTAAAATCATCGTGCACAATTCAGGAAATAAACTGTATGGAGACAGGTATCAAAATGCTTTTTTTGTATTTGACAATACATGAGGTCTAGAGATCAGGGACTATTTCTGAAAAATACTCACGCATCTGAGGATAGCTACACAGCAGTAAAGCAGCCGAGCAGGAGACTGGAGCTAGCACTAGGTGTTTAGCAAACACTTGGTTTGAGGAGAAAAAAAAGTCAAATTTCTTTTCTACCCAAAGATGAACAATTCACTTATATATAAGAGTAATCTGCACTATTAATTTTATTTTTATTATAGCTGGCAAATTATGATGTCACCCCAAATGCCTGACTCCACTCAAAAGCAGCCTGGCCACCGGGGAGCCCGGAGTCGGCGTCCCGCGCCCAGGGCACCGTCCTTTCCGCCTCACACTCCTGGTCTGCCTGCTGACCTCCTGCTCAAGTTCAGACCGTGTCACTCTGTCAATACCTTGATTAGGCTGGGCTTTATACACAACAGGTTAGGATCCCAGAGGGATGAAAAGCTTTCCCAAATTAAAAGCAGGATTTTAAAAGGAGATACTCATACATTCCTCTGCAGTTTCCACCCGATACCCTCAAGGCTGGCCCATGAACCCCAGCTCACGCTGATTGAAAGTGAATGTTTCTTGCTGGGTGTAGCCATCTTACACATTTAATGGCAGGGGAAAATAGTAAAATGTGTTCCATGCCTCAATTAGACCTTTTATAACATGGCACTTCAAAGATAGCACTGCCAAAGAAAAATCATTAATCCATAAAAAGAGACAAAGAGGGCTGTACAGAAGACAGACCTCCAGGAGCGCTGGTCTGGCGGGCACCCTCCTGGAGGACGCCCTGGCTTTGGTCTCGCCTCACTGGGAGTCTCGCGGGCCTCAGGCTCTCTGGGAAAAGGTCCACTGCACTGGCGGCCGAGGTCCACAGCAACGCGACCACGCCCCCCATCGCCCTGGGCCAAAGGAGCTGTCTGCACAGCCGGGCAGTCCCCAAGACAGGTGCCAGCGCTACACCTGGTGGAACAGAGGCGTGAGGCCTTGTCAGGCTGGTCACATCCCGGTCTGGGACCGCGGACACCACCTCGGGCCTGGAGTTGCAGGAGCGGAGCCAAGGAGCGGGGTCTGAGCCCATGTGGCCTCCTGGCCTCTGAGCTCACTTCCGAGCTGACGCCCAAACTGCGCAGCCAGGAGCCACAGGAGCGGCTCCTGCATGCCCAGCCCCACCCGCCTCTCCCCGCACTGGCCCCACGCTGCAGCACGGTGGACATGGTCGCCAGCACGCAGGCTGATCCCCTCACCAGCTCCAGCTGCTTCCCCTCCTTTGGCTGAGACGCCAAACCACCTCACAAATGCTCCGAACTCACGGTGACCCCCGATCACACTGGAGCTGTCCACGCGTGTGACCGCCCCTTTGGTGCAGAACTCCAGAAGAGTCATCTGCTGACCCCTCTTACTTCCTGGTGTTTGGCTCCTGTCGCCACCCCGTACGGAGCTGGGCTCTGGGATCACCCAGGACGTCCCCTCCCCCCCCGGCCCATCGCGGGCTTGGCTCTGAGCCTGCCCGGGCCTCCCAGCTTCTGTGCGGAAGGTCTGCTCGTGTCCTGCGGGAGCACACAGCTGTGTCCGTCCTGCGGGTGCCCCTGTCCCATTCCCCGCTCTTTCTGTGTCTGTTCTGGTGCTGCTGGTTTCTCCCCTTCTGTCACCTGGCTCTGTGACCGACTTTCTAATCCCTTCCTCTAGCGTTGGGACAACTTTTAGGACCAGTCCTTACTTTTGAGGACTGTTGCAAATCTTCCTGAGACTGTGACCAGCATTTCCAAGTCTAAATCCCTAACCCTGACTATTACGAGAGGCACAGGAAGATCTCCTGAGATCTAACTCTGGCCGCTGGATCACTGGGTCACAGCTTACACCTACACGGGACCTTGCGCAGTGTCCAGGGCCAAGGTTCAAAGTTCTCAGCCCGGCACTGGCCTGTGCCCGCTACCTGAGGACATTACTCTCCAACCTGACCATCACCAACTGCCTCTCAGCCCGTGCCTCATGGTCTCCCTGGCAGCCCCGTACTGCAGAGCCTGGCTATGTCCCGCCGCCCACGCCTCCTGTGACCCTCGAGAGCTGACGCGTGCTCAGGACAGGTCACCAAGCCCGCCAGCCGGCCACTCCCGAGCCCTCCATCCACGCAGAGCACGACCTCCTCTTCCATGCTCGAGCACCACCCTCCCGCGTGCCCTCTCCCCAGCAGGGCCCCGATGTTCACCGAGCTGCTCACCGCTGGGCACTCAGCCAGCTCCCGGCTCCCTCTAGAGCCAGGGCCCTGAGCTCAGCCCCGTCCCTTCTGTTCTCACGCTGGACCTGGGCGGGTGGAGTTCAGTGTGGTCCCCGAGCCGGCAGCATCCATATCACCTCAGGCCCGCTCCCCAGACTAAGTCAGACTCCGGATGGCACCAAAACTCTGTTTTGTTGTTTTGAGACAGGGTCTCACAATGTAATTCAGGCTGCCTTTGAACTCACTATGTAGCCCAGGCAGGCCATGAGCTCTCAGTGAACCTCCTGCTTCAGCCTCCTGAGTGCTGGCATCACAGCCATGGGCCATCAGATCCAGCTAAAAATCTGTGTTTTAACAGCCCGTCCAGGTGACGCTGACGCACTCCAGTTTCAAAGCCCCGACGGAAAAGAACCGTTCACACAAGTGCCAGAGCCAGACCCGACATGCAGGAGCGAGCCGCTCACCGACCTGCACAGGAGGCTTCTAAGCCTGAAGACACCAGGACTCTACCCATTATCAATATTTTAAGCCTACACTGCACGTTTAAAGGGCTATAAAAATTACAGGAATTATGACATAATGATACTCTTTTTCTCAAGTTCAAAACAAGATAAACAACAGGTTGTTTGGGCACGCATACGTAATTTACAACCAGTTTTTTTCCTAACCAAGGAATGGTTACGGTAAAATCCAAGATCAAGTTCACATGCAGGGAAAAGTAAAGCATGCACCCCACCCCAAACCCCTGTGAGAGTCTGGGTCCTGACTCTGGCGGTAGGTTCACAGACGTTCATCATGCTACAGGAGTTAACCAACTAGTTAACTCGACTCATGCGCGGATCCAAGGGGACCATACTCGATGACCGGAAGATTACTAATCTAAGGGCACGTGTGTCACAACCCCCTGCCTAGGCCATTCTGGCTCTGGGCCACCGGCGACCCTAGACACTGACGGTACCTGTGTGCGGTTGAAAGCCACTCTGGCGAACACGGCCTGGGACACGCTGGCCCGCTTGAGCTCGTCTCGGACCTGCTGGTAGATGTCAGGAGAGACCTCCACGGAGGAGCTGGTGGGCTCCGGCTTGACTGCCCGGGGGATGGGTGGGTGGTTCAGGAACTGCTGGTTGATGGCTTGGGGGTGCTGGTGGGCCAGCAGGCGGCTGACGGCGATCTGCTGGTTGATCAGGTGGGCCATGGCGATCTGCTGCCGGACCAGCTGTGGGCTGAGCTGGGGCGAGAGGAGGCCGGGGCCCACGATGGGCTGCAGCGCGGGCACCTGGCTGCGGATGGGCGCACTGTGGTGCATTTGGCTGTGAGGAGACTGTTCGTTGGTTTTCCCCAGGGACGCCAGCTGGTTCATATTTGGTAAGTGCATTGGACGCTGGCCCAGAACACAATAGTCTGAAAGGTTTTCTCGTTCCACTCTTTCCACTGTTAAGAGATAAAAATGATAAGTTGTCATTATTTTAAGTATTTAATTTATCGTTAAAACGTGGAGCATTTGACTATCATATTTTGGTATAATAACAACATCAATTTCTTTTCATAAAAAGCTGAAGCCCCAGAACATAAGTGAGTTACCCTCTCCTGCAAAGTATTACAAAAGAATTTTTTTCATAAAAGGTATCAAAGTAGGGCTGGGGGTGGAGCTCAGTGCTGGAGCACTCACTGAGCGTACAAGTAACGCAAAGCAAACCAACAGACGGATGTGAAAAGTCAGACTACCCGCCACCTCAGCTTTCTTAAACGTTTAAAAGTAAGTGTCTTGTTGACAGTCAAGGCAGAAGCCACAGCCATTAGATTCTAAAGTTCATTCCCAGCTGTCACATGCCTTCCTGTCGTCCTGGGTGATGACGGAGCCAGCCGCCCTAACCTTCTTGGTGTGGTCCAAGTCGTAGTCAAGGTCATCAGGAGAGGACAAAGATGTCTCCTGCTGAATTAACTACCACCTTCCAATGCAAATCTCCCACAAATACTGGTACCCAACTCTGGAGGTGTTCACAGGACATGCCCACCACTCAGCACACCCATTCATCACATCTGGGTATCTCGGTGCCAGGGACACACATGACATAAGGAAAAGTCTCCCGAGATCAACAGCATCATCCAGACTGG
This sequence comes from Dasyprocta punctata, assembly GCA_004363535.1. NCBI lineage: Eukaryota > Metazoa > Chordata > Mammalia > Rodentia > Dasyproctidae > Dasyprocta > Dasyprocta punctata. Next base: position 34,496 of record RJWM01009363.1, on the reverse strand, counting down.
TCACTGAATAGGCTATCTACTTGATTACACTTAATTGCACTTTACTAAAAACTTCAAGAATCACCTTAAAAGGGAAAAGAAACACAACAGGAGTCTTGGAGATGTACGAAGCTGTTTTTCAGGGAAGGGAATCGGCTCTGCTGCCTGGGAAAGCACATTAGGCTGAGCAATGCCATCATTACCAGCTCTAAGTGCTCAAGGTATAATCTAGCAAAATCTGCCTTTGAAAGCAAATTTCCTAGAGCCTGAGTAGTTATTTCTCACAACTGCAAATGCTGGACATGACTATGCGAAAGTTTTACTCAAGATCACTGTAAGAAGTGCTGTTATGGGGGGTTACTTGCCGGAGACCAAAGGTAATCAAAAGAGGACAAACTTTCTTGAAAATAACTATCCCTCTATTACGTAAAAGGTGCTTAGGTTTGGCATTCAGTTTACAGGAACAATCACTGGTACTGAAAAATTACTGAGCCTCAAAAAACTGAGGCAAAAGTGATATGTGCTAGAAAAATGGGAGACTCCACTCCAAACAAGAGCTTCTGTGAAGACCAAGGTGTGATGACTAATCGCATGCGAACAATTTGAATAAAATCAATCAACAAACTGTAAGTGTGGAAAAAACAGTATTTCTAAGTTAACAGCTTGTGTAACAGCTTATGTATATTGTGATCTTACAATATATATGTGGGAGCAAATGAATGGTAAAATGTAAGTAGGTATGTGATCATCTATGTGTCTAAAAGTTTTAGATAGGACAAACCTCCACATTTAGGAAACAGGTGACTATACACATGTTAGGATCACATTGTACTTAGATGTGTGCATTTTCCTTCTTTCTTAAAGGACTGAATTTTTACTTAACTTTCCTATGAACTCCCAAGTAAGTAAAAAGTTTACTTCAAACTTCTTCTATTTCTAACTTGATCCTTTCAATGAAACTCGCTTAGTTTACTAGTCACCTTTCCTTCACAAGGTTCAAGGTAAATAAACTACTGTGATCTTCTGCTCTAGAGGCAAACACTTTCCAATCATTATATTTATTAAACTCTAAAGTAGAGTCTGACCCCTAAACCAAGCAAATGGTTAGGAGCGCTCAGATAAGGTAACCCAGTTCAGCTTCCATGGAGCAGGAATTGCTGTGGTAAATCCCTTGCTGAAGGAAAATGTAAAGAGAGAATAAGCTTTCTAGAGTAAAGTCAGACTTCACAGACAGAAGCAGCCTCAGTAAATGCGTAACTTGTTTTCATTGGTTTTACAATTTGAAATATGTGTTCAAGTACTGAGTTATGTTTTCAGGTACTTAATAAGCAGAAACTCTGTCCCCTTTTTCTTTTATGCAAAAAACATGGAACCAATCTCTTACAGAATGTCTTCTTTGGCCAAAAGCGGATTTTCCAAATATTGAGCACATCTGCTTTCCAAGGATTTGAGGATGTTTGAGTGCTCACCTTCCTGAAATGCATCCAACTCGCATCATTCAGTTAAAACACATCCCACTCGTGGATCTGCCACACTGTGGGTGTCGGGGCAGACCGGACGGCAGTGCTGAAGCTCTCTGAAGCCACACACACCAGTAACACAGGTCAGGGCGAGCGCACCCCTGTCCGCTAAGGATGGCGGGAACAAGCAATGGTGCCCGGCGGAGGGTCAGGGTCAAGGGCTCGGGCTGGGTGTCCTTCACGCACGGTGATGCCACACAGTACTGGTCATGCACAGACCTCAGGGCAGAACGACTCGGGAAGCCGCCTCAAAGGCAGGCACCAGGAGAGAAGGGACTGGCTGCCCCCTGTCAGCCGGTGTCTTCTCATACTGACGTTTCTCCTGATGGCTCCTGAAGAATTTGCACTTTCATGTGATAGCTCGTGCTTATGTGCTGGCAACTAACTTTGTTTTTAAAATACAGCAACAGCCAAACAAGACATTTCTGATACCCAGAACCTGCCCACCGCTGCTAGATTTCCACATTTTGCCTAACCTAGGAAGGACACTCTGTGTTTCAGTCCCTGACAGTGCTACTGATGAAAACCAGGCTCTTCTAAAACTAGAGGACAAAGAGCGCCCGCCGCTCACGTTCAAGACGCAAAGGACCCGGTGGCCATCGGCAGGCTGGTCGGCCGCAGGCTCACAGGATGGCCTCAGCACCAGCTCTCAGCGTCTCAGGGCGGGGAAGGTGAGCACTTTGTAAGAAAGAAAGAAAGCGGGAGGGAGGGAGGAAGAGGTGGACTGACAGAGAGAGACAGAAACGAGACCGAGATGGAGCAGAAAGGAGGGAGACAGGGAGACACAGCCAGAGGGCGAGGGGAGGAGACGGAAGCCTGGCGGCCCCCCGCCCCGGCGAGGGCGGCCGAGTGCTCGCTACCCCGCCCCCCGTTCTCCTCCTCCTTCCCTCGGCCCTCTGTGCTCCTCTCCCCTCTCACCGCCCCGTGCACCCCTTCTCTTCCTGAACGACCCGAGGGACCCCAGGGCCGAAGCACACAGCCCACGGCAGTGCGACCTCATCTCTGCCTCCTCGCTCCGGTCAGGGGCACCATTCCCAGTCTGTCTTCGCTGCGACCACAGGCGATACCCTGGTGCCAAAGCTCACGGTGTCCCCTTAACACAGAATATATTAAGATGGGACGTCCGGGAAGTGAGGGCCAGCAGCGCTGCCTCTGACGGCGAAGGCCATGCTCTAGTCCACAATGGGAGAGACCCGGGAGTCAGCGTGCACAGTGCCCGTCAACAGTGGGATGGAGAAAATGAGGTTTACAGTCTCAATGAAGTATTATTCACCCAAGAAAAAGAGCAAAATGTCACTGGAGATACTCAAAGACAAGCATGACACGTTCTCCCGGAACAGAAGACAAGAGCGCAGAAGGGAGGCTGTCAGACAGGAGGAGTACGGAGGAGACAGGCAGGCAGCTGTGGGGAATGAGGGGCGGACATGAGCCAATCACATGCAATGAGACGCCCCGAAGCCGTGAGAGCAGGGGAAAGGTCGGGGCGGGGCTGGGGTGGGAACGGCCCGCGTCTGTCACACGCACGTGTGAATCTGTCATTCAACCCCATTCATCTGTCTAAACGACGTGTGCCAATACAGTGGGAGAACACAAAAAAGGAAAACTGGAAGACGCTGGGAACACGACTGCACCAGGGCCGTGAGGCAGGGGCAATTGGATCAATCATAAATTGAGGAAAGCATTTCAAAACTTTTCTCCACTTTGGTGGCGATCACACTGTGCTGGAGAAGTGGACCGGACCTGGTGTCGAAAGCTGTCTCATGGGTGCTTCTCAGACGCCAGGATTCTAGGGCCAGACTCCCATGATGGGTACTGGGACGTGAAAGATCTCTGCTGAAGTGCTGCTGTTAGCACCAGAAAATAGTTGTATGATGATTGGCAGATAAAGCTTCACGTTCCAAATTGTTTCTTTTTCCTAAATTGTTTGGATGAGGTCATTCGGAGACATGTCTGCTTGAAGGTCACTTTCCGAAGGTCATCTAAAGAACCACGGGCTTCTCTTCTGGTTCAAGTAACTATGCCATGTCACATCGTATCACTTTTGAAAATGAATCGTTATACTTCAGTGACGCACATCAAAAAGAATCACAGGCCTCACTACCCAGGCGTGGCTACCTTACCTTTCAATTTCCGCCAGTGTGGCTCAGAACTTACAAGCTAGGAGACTAGGCTGACAAATGACAGTCTCACAACTGTTGAAATTAAATTTGTAGAAAAGCTAACTAAATAGAGCTTTGTTTCAAATTTTAGAATGAATTAAAAAATTGGAAAAAACAACAAATACGCTTTAAATGTACATAGCCATTTAAATCACTTCTGTCAACGCACCCTACAGTATTTTTAAAAGTGAAAGTTGAGTGTCTTTCTACTTTCCAGGGAATGTGCAGGCATCAGAAATGACCGAATGTAAAAACACACGTACTCAAACAACAATTTTTCTGTTCTATTTACGCTTCCCACAGTTAAATTTCATTATTTTTACATCTGTCTGCTAATAGGTGCTACATAAAGCAGACATCATGAAATTTCAGTGCCCAGAAGGGCTCGAAGTCACCCGGTTTCTCTGGAGGATTTCTGAGCAGAGACGGAAGAGGCCAATGGACAGATGCAGGTGCCTGTCACAGTGGGTGGCGCAGCACACATTACCTACCTGACGTGGCTGTGACCGGTATTGCTGCTGATGTTTTCAGAACAAATCTGCCTATATACTTGCTTCTGTTGCTCTGCTCTTTCCCTCTCTTTCTACGGTGCATGTTTACAATACATAATGAACATGTTCATCTTGGGGAAGTGGTGCATACAAATACCTCATCCTGACCCTTGCCTATCCAGGGAGAATTAAGACCTCCCTCTCAGGGGCCTTCTCTGCAACAGGAAGAAGGGGGTCAGCAGGACCTGGGGTGTTGCTCTCACAAATTTATCAATATTGCTGAAGCAATTGCTAATATTGCCAGCACTATGATTATAGCATTTTAACGCAAAACCTAACACCATCGCTTTTATGAAATAGCTCCAGAGTTTGTCCATAGTTATAATAGATGGAAAGCAAAGAACTGTGTGAAAAAGGCCTTGTACTGAGAAACTTCCAGAATCTCTTTCCTATAGAATTTGTTCTTTAATCCATTGAGATGCTTATGCAAATTTACCAGATTAGCGTGAATGAGTGCTGATGGACCCCTTACTAAGGGAACACCCCAGTTTTCCTCAGAGCCTCTCTTGGAAATCCTGGGTAAAAGAATATAAGCAAAATGGAAAGTTTTTAAAAATCCATAAATCTGTGACTTCTTCAACCTCAGAACTACTGTGCAAGGGGTTCTACAGAAGTAAGAAAGGCACAGACTTGCCTTTGTCACCCTTGGTAGAAAAGCCGCCAACTGCATCAATGCCTGAGCTGGTACCCAAACCATGGAGTATCGTAGATCTAAGTGCCCTGCTCCTCAACCCCAGCCCTAATACTTTGGAGACCGATTTTAAAGATCATCATCTTGTCTAATAACAGAGAAGCTAGGAAACTTATTCAAGGTCAAAGAGCTGTTCAAATGCAGTTCGTACTTCAAAATATTTAAAATGATTAGGGATGCTGGCTCTGCAGAATAAACAAATCACATGGAAAATGAAAACTAGGTTTTTCTTCCTTTCTCTGCACCACTTGAAGTAAGCTGTCAGGGCTGAATGTTTTACAAGTACTTTTTAATGGACTTCCTTCAGGAAAAAGCTGCGTTATTGTAAGTGCAGGAATTTTCCTATCTGTAAAGCAAACGCACCTCTTCACACTGCGCTGGCGTTTCAGGCGCTGACAAGTCCTGCCTTTACCTAAGAGCCGAGGCACCCGGCTGAGCCCTTTCCACTCCGCTGTGGTTTAACTTCCATAGCAACTGTCTGGCTGCACGGATACTAGCACCGCCACTTCACTGAAGAAGCTGGAACTCAGAAGAACTGATGTCGCAAAACTACTGAAGGTAAAATCAGAATTAAAGGAAAATCTAAAGCTTCTGTCTCAGCCCCCACACTCTGTGTTCCACTAAACTGCCCACGTTGGACCACATGGGTATCAACAGGCTTGGAGCTTGGGTCAGAACCAAGCAGCCTTCTTAGAGAGGAACCCTTCGTGTCTGTGTGTGTGTGTGCGTGTGTGCACACCATCACATGCATGCACTAGAATACACACGTGGTGAGGGTCAGCCTGACACCTCCTTGCCACCTCTAAGCTTTCCAGGGTGAGGGCTGAATAGCTGTCAGCGCTGAGGAGCGGTGGGCCCACCGAGTCCTCGGCAGTGGAGCTGGCTGATCACTGACACGGGATCACTCACCTGTGCTTGTTCAGTTCGTATGCAAACATTACTAACCAACCGCAATGTGCCAGGAGTGACACCAGCCCCAGAGGCACAGTACTGAACAACATCAGCTTCTGAAAACTTCATCCAGGTTCTTGTTTCCAACAATGTAATTGTTTGGTCCACACGAGTGAGCCCCTGGCATCTGCCTTTTAAGAGTACTTTGAATTGATCCTAAAAGCTTCTTTTAGCTCCTATTTTGTCAGTGTTTTAGTGATGCATTCTACACATCTGCAACACAAATATACACTAATTATTTTTATTTTCATGCACTCCTTAATTTTTTAATTTTTCCTTCAGTCATAAAAGCTTTGTCCAAAATCAAGTGTCCTCAGCAGGAACCCCCTGACAGATGAGGATGGGACTTCACCAGGACACTCACAAATGCAGTAAGTACGAAGGGTTTCTAGGAAACAGGTAAGCAACACGAAATAGAAGGTAAACACACACACACACACACACACACACAACATGGCAACAGCCTCAGCACTCACAGGAATCCACACACAGCTGCAAGAGATGGACCTGACAATCTGCTACCTTCCTGACCCACAAAAATGGGGACTCCACGTGATTTGGCCTGGTGTTTATTTTGCCCCCTGACTCTGAGCTGGACTATGCATTAACACCCCCAGATTCTTTCCCTGGATCCATCTCTGTTCAAACTGTAAGCCTAGCACTCCTCCCCCCGACTATATAAAACAGCCTCACCGGCCAGTACCACCCATGCACCCCCAGCCCCGGGACTCCTTGTTCGTTCTCACCTGGTCAGTAGCTGTACGCTTGTCTGTCAGCACAAACACAGACGGACGTGATCAAAGGAGCCAGATCTAATACGCTCTATCACATAGGAATCCCTTACCATCAAAAACAAACTGGAAAAACCATCACCAGAAGAGTTCGTGAACTCTAATTAAAGAAGATATTTAAGAGTTCAAAAAAGCTGAAGGGCAAAAGGGAAAAAAATAAAGCTAAGTCTCTTAGGACTACCAAACCTAAAGATTTTTTCCCCTCTAAATGTGTTAAAGAGAAATCATCTCTGTATTGAGAACTTGCCTGCAAAATCTCTGCCTAGAGCAAGATATTTTGAGCCAACTTGTTAACTCCTAATAAAACAGCCCGTTGGCGAGGGTGCCAGCGCCTTGAATTGATACCGCAGGTTTCTTAGGTGTATTTTCCTCTTGTTATCGACTTCCTCTCCCGTCATATTAAAATCCAGAGACACACATCTATCCACTGTAAGGCAGCAGGAGCCTGCACACCTCTTTCTTGGCAGTGAACGCTCCTGGAAAAAGTGACCACAGTTCACCTTTGCCCGTCAGACCTCCGCTCTGGGAGTGCGTGCCACTGCGCCGTCCAGTTCCCAGCGCCCCTCTGCCACACCTGCTAGCGTCCTTCACTTCGCACGTTTCTCTAGCTGCTCAGGCCAGAGCTGCTTCCCACAGCTAACGGCGTTTATATTTCACTTTTCATTTTAATCTGCAGCTGTAACTCCTAAGGCGAGCTGAGCACAGACACAAAGCACCACGCTGCAGAGACAGAGCGTGGAGCAGCGCTCTCCCGCCGGCCGCACCCTCCTGCATCTCAACTCCTTACTGCAGCCTGCCGGGGCGCCAGGCAGGCAACAACCCACCCACGATCCCCGCTTTCCCATAAACGGGTCTTCTGGATTTTATAGGACTTCAATGTTTTAGGTCATTATTTTTAGGAAAAACACACAGCAAAGTAGCAGGAAGAAAAACTCAAAGGGATGGTTTTCTTAGCATAAGCATTCCCTGATTTGTACTGAATAAAGGTATCGTGGTCTTCCAGCGGAACGTTACTAAAATCTTTAGACCAACAACTAAATAGAAAAAGAAGTGATTCTGATTCTGACTGCTAATATTCTAAGGGTATCTGTAATTAGAATTAAATGAGGAAGGATTTTCTTTTTTCTCTGGAGACATCAGATAACAAGATTAGCCATGGTATAACATCTGCAAACCATGAAACTGGCCTAAGAACACACATCCAAACAAGCCCACCTGCACGGCACTTCACCCTCTCTGCTGAGGTCCACATTCCCAGGGCCAGGGACGGCGCAGACCCCCACATGCACCATGCTCATTCCGGCCCAGGCAGGGACTCAGCCAAGCGTTGCCCCAACCGCACTCGTGGGGCTGAGGGGCACTGGGGGAGGCCCGGGACTAGGGCTCCTGCTAGCCCCGAGTCGGCATCGGCTCGCTCGGTGCGGTTAGGCCTGGAGTCCTCCCAAGGGCAGAGTGGATGAGGCAGCGGGGCTCAGTCTCACACACGGGGCTCTCACAGAGGCCTAGGTCCCTCGGGTTCACAGTGCCTGCTGCTTTTTGGCTGTGAATGGCCTGAGGAAAATCAGACCAGTCAGCTAAGCGAGGTCCCTGACATGAACCTGCTGGGGTCCCTGCGGTCACCCAGTGACTGGGCACCTCCTGCTCCACACCCGAGAGCTCTCGGTGCCCAGGGAGGCAGGGTCTCTGCCGAGCAACCCCACCTCCAGCTCCACTGTGGAATGCTGCTTCTGGTTTCAGGCAGGACACATGGAAACCTGAAACTAGCAGAGTGGAAAGCATGGCCTAAGAGAAAGCGAGGAGTTCAGGAGAGGAGGCTGCTACGAATCCTCTGCCCGACATCTCCCTGGGCCTCCTCAGGCCCACCGAGGGCTGTCCGGCCTCATCTGTGATCCCCTGGTCCCTGCCCCTCCCCCAACACTGGTTGCGTGTCCCCTGGCCTGGGCCACAAAGCCACTCCCTTGCGCCTCTCTCCTGCCCTCTTCCTCCTCCACGCCCGACTAACCTCTCTGTAAGGTGTCAGTGACCACCACTGCCCACACACTGCACCCCCCAGAAGCCCGGCGCCAGCCCTCTCTGGGCCACCTCCCAGCAGCTCCTCCCTGTGCGTGCGTGGCCCCGCCCTCCTCCTGCAGCCTTCATCCTGGTCCTCTTCCCGGCTGCCTCCTTCAAGGGCAACTTTCTGCACCACCTCAACTGCCATGTCCAAACATCGGCGCCAAAACCTATCCTACAGTCCTGGCCGTGAACTGGCTGGGCCCTTGTCTTAACCAGAAGGGCGCCATCCCTCACTTGCCCAGCTCTTGCCTTCCCCACTCAGTGCCCGATTTCTGCCCAGACCATGAGAGAGGCTCCCTGGCCTGGCCCGTTCACAGCCAGTCTCCCTGACTCCTCTCTCCTTACCTCCAGGCGTGCCACCCAATGCCTGGGCAGCCACTGGCTCCCCCACGGTGTGACCCTGGCTTCCCACCTGTCCCCACTGTCACAACCCCACCTTGCCAGCTAGGCCCCTGGGATTCTGCTCACCTGCCCACATCCACTGTGCTCTGCCTTCTCCTCCGTAGCTGTCACCATGGCCTGGAATTTCAGTGTCCCCAAAGGCCCCTGGTGACAGGCCTTGCTCCCAAGGTGACAGCAATGGGATGCGGTAGACTCTCTCACAGGCACCTTTGTGTCACTGGGCCCTCCCCTTCCGCTGTCACTCCCTGGCCACCGGGTGAGGGTTCCGCCACCACACTGGCACCCTACACTACAGCGCCCACTGCGTGCAGACTCTCACGCCCAATGCCAGGCCCCAAACAAACACTTTCTCCTGCTACACTGACCACCACAGGTGTTGGCTGTGGCAATGCAAAGCTAAGCTGACACGCTGACCACATCTTGGCGCTGTGGACTCACCACGCTGCAGCATCAGGACAGAAGGGCTGCCACTCTCCAGGGATGACAGCCTTCACCCACCCCACGTTCTGCACCTGCATCACACTCGCTGACGGATGCGCCACCACGGGCACTGCTCCCGCGCTCCCTGCCCACAGATCTACTGGTCCTTACGGTGTGAAGCACCCACAGACCTGACCCTGTCACAGTGCCATCAGAGACACGACAGCTCTTCCTACAGGGCCGCTCCCCTTGCTGGACACAGGCAGCCCTCTCCACTCTGAGTACTGCAGACAGCCCTACCAGATGTGCTCATGAAACACTGGTTTCACTTCAACAATTTATTTATTACCATAATTTTTCGCAAGCAAAGCCTTCATAATGCCCGTTATATTAACACCCTTAGAATCCTGGCAAGTATATAAAAGAGATGCTTAAATCGATCTGTAAGTAATAAAAGATGTGTCCTAATACTGATGGTTTCATGCAGATTGTAGGCTTTCAGAAACCAACAATGTACACTTCTTTCAAAGAGCAAGCGCACAGGCTGGCTGGGTGCTGGAGGCTGCACAGACAGGAAAACAGGTAACTTTTCCATCCTTTTAAAGCATGCCTTCAAAATGGCTGATAAATAGTATGTGTTTGAAGACGTTCATCTTGCAGTGTACATTATTAGCATCAGTTACCCACGCTCCTTTAAACATTCGCGGGTGAGTGCGCTCAGGCAGCAACAGCAGTGCCAACAAGCCTGAACGAGCGTCCAAGCCCCAGCGAGGACACAGGTCCCGCTGGGTGCCCTCCCAGCTGCCGGCGCAGGAGGAGGCTTCCTCCCGGGCCAGGTCGCCTGCCCAGCAGCAAGCACACCTCAAGAACGTGGGCAGGGTTCGCCCTAGTTTGGAAGATCAGGGAGACGGAACATGACTGGGACGGAAGTGATGTTCTGTGTCCATGAGTCCACTATTCACACAAAATCCAAAGGGTCTGAGGCTGACAATACTTTCAGCAAGATGCAATCCCAGCCTAGAGCAGATGAACTACCTCGAAGATCACCATCGCGTAGCTCTGAGGGCGAAAGCGGACTTCCTCCGCGACTCTGGGACTCCCAAGAGTGAGTCCCTTTTATCTCGTCAGAGCCGAACACACAGAGGCAGAAGTGCAGCGAGCTGATTAAAGGCGCTGTTCCGACCGCCGACCCCACCGGGCCAGCGAGAGCTGCCGCGTGGAACCAGCTCAGGAGAAGCGGACTTGGCCACTCAACGCGGAGGCACCGGTTTGTAAACGACACAATCATTTTTGGGTACAAGAGGTGCTTTAAATGTGGTAACATTATATCATTTCAGCTATAATGATCATAATTACTTATTTCTTTTAATCACAACCCACTTAACCACTTTAGTACAGAAGACTAGTTCAAGGAGTTTAATTTTCATTCAACATCTAATCTTTGTGTTTACTGAAACCCTTCATGGGCTTTGTTTACTGTCTGCCTGCTGGCCTGGACGTTTGATCTTGCAAGACTAGATCAGACAGGGTCAGATAAAACACTGATTGCCAGAATAAACCAGGCCCAGAGAAGTAACACTGGTCTTTAAGATCCTCCTTTCTCCCAGAATTTTTAATATTTCACAAAATAAGCACAAATAAACAAATAAAATTAAGAAAACTAGCAATCAGGGGCTCCAGAGCAGTGACTGAGACCGGGCATGTGACACAGTAATTTCACATCCTGGCCAAAATCTGGGGCTTGGCTAGATCTGCTTGTCCCAGCAGTATTACTTGATGACACAAATAATTACCACAGTCACCAGGATTTGTGTGAACTCTGAACGACCCTTTTTAATTCTTGAGACATAGGTTAACCCCACTAAAACTGGTAATTCACTATGCTTTGGTAAAAAAATTTTTTAATTACAAATATTTTAGATACAAAATTGTACTTTTAAAATTACTAATCAAGATACATTTAGACCACGTGAGACCTCCTCTGTCAGAGCCCTTTCCTGAGTTTCTGCCACCCCTGCAGGAGCAGACCAGCTCAGGGTGTAACCGGGGGTGGACTTGCCCACACACATGCCCCAGTGTCACACAAATGTGGGCCAGTTCCCATCGACAGCACATGCGAAAGAACAGCAGGGTTAAAAGTAGGTGACTATATTAAAATGTGTAGAATTTATGGAAGGAAGCTCAATGGACTAAATGCTTCCTAACCCCAAGACCTCAAAAATAATTTTGTACTAGCATGAATGTACCGAGGAGTCTACGTTTTCCCCTGTGCCCAACACTGAAGCTCCAAACATCGAGCAACCGTTATTACATAAAATGTACTGTTTTCTTTATGCTTGGGAGATTAGGAAGTTCTACATTTTAAAATCTAGGCCTGAAGCAATAGATCGTATGAGATGAGCAGTAATTTAAAAAAAAAAATTGTTAAAGCTCCCTACACCAAGCCACCCATCCATCATGCACTCCTGTTTCTTCAATATCAAAAACTCCTGGGAAACAGGTTCAGGGTCTTGGACCTCGAAACCAGAATATACAAACTCTGTCTTCCCCATCTATTCTGAAGTAACGCCAACATTAACTCAAATATGCCTGTATCAACCTTGATTGTCTTTGAAATTAAAGAAAAAAAGGTAAACAGAATGTGCTTTGCTGTGATCACTGAGGAAAATAAAGTTAGCATGCTAAGCCAAACCAATTTAGGACTTTTTAAAGGGTAAGTGTAAATAGTTTAGCTATAATAACAACAAATTCAAAAAATGCACATTAAAATGTTTACTTCAAAATTTGGACAATTCCATTTGTATATAGTTTTTACATCTGCTTTTAATGATATCAAATTATTGATTGTTCATTTTTCTCATATTTATTTAAGCATTAACTATAGAATTTGCAATCTGATCTTTTTTTTAATCCTTCCAGTAGACTTTTATTTTTGCCAGGTTTGAGTCATATATACTTTGATCTTCCAGAGTATATAATTATTTTACTGTTTATTTATTTCTATGAGAAAAGAAAAAAATTTTGACCTAGGAGATCTATATGTGGCAATTTGTAACAGAATCACATAGCTTATGTTTAGAAAATCATGGTTTTGATTAAGAAGCAACCATTTAGTTCCCACTGTTTTATTAAAACAGACATTAGCAGATAATAAGAAACATATTTAACAATGTAGCCCGCATTCACTTGAGGACATCAGTGAGCCAGCTCGTGACTTCAGTCTACACTGAGTATCAGGCCCCCAGACGCAAACCGGAAACTGGGCTCCGGGAGACGGCACAGGAGCCCTGACTTCTGGGTCCTCGGGAGGAGCCCCGTGGTAGAATTCTGGTACTGCACAATTGATTTCCACGTCCGAGGATCCCCACTTCTGGACACAGGTTTCACGAACCAAACCACGACGCTCCCATGAGAAATGGGTGCCAGAGGGCAGGAGCTCCGGACAAAACCTCTTCACGGAGAGAAGCTTCTGGGAAACAGGACGGGCCTCCGTAGGCCCAACAAGTCCTCTCCTCCCGGGGGTCCAAAGTTAAGGAAATGCACTTCTCTGCTGTTTATCTTCTGTGCACCATTGTACCTGCCGTCAGTTCTTCGTTTTCCCTCCCACTCCCCTGGCTGATGAATCAACACCACTTGAACTGTTCGATGGCAGCTTGTGTTTACTTCACACATACCTTAACCTTCCCTCTTCTCCTCCCACCGATGCACACACAAACACACACGCACACACTCGTCAGCGTGGTGGCGAGCGCCACACGAACAGCATGTACACTGTGTCTGACAGCCTCTTCAGGAGGGTCCTTGACCTCTGGGAGGAAACCAAGGTCTCAGTCTGTTTTTATGGCACCTAGAGATTTAACTGTGCATTTACTATCTTGAAAAAAACCAGAGCTTGAAGAACTGAATCTCTAAGAAAGCAGAGAAGATGACTGAGTGCTGAGGTGTGCACAAGTGAGTGCATACACACACAAACACACACACACATGCACACTCCCAGCGGCAATTCTGAAAGCCCTAGAGTGAAGGGTCTGCATTTCTCTGCATCTGGAACGATGTTAACAGATGACGCACTGCTGCTTAGAACAGAAAGTAATTGGGATCTAACGAATGACCTTAAAGCTGCTTGAGTCCTCTGATTCTTAGCCAGAGAGGATCTGTTCAAGCACTTTAACAATCCTATTTTAACAGAAAAACTTGGAGGCAACACTTAGAGAAAAGAAACCCTTCTGAACCCAGGACCACGCTGTAGACAAGACAGCAGAGATGAGTATTAACATCCCCATCGAGTGCCCAGACCAGACCTGGAAGGGCTCCGAGAGCTTCAGAACGCCCTGCACAGAACAGATCTTCACTCAATTTCCAGGGCACTTAATCTGTCCCGGGTAGCTCAACATTCTGTTTTCCATTTTAAATTGTACACTTAGCATAAAATGCTCTTACTCCTTTGTCTTTGGAAAAGTGACCCCAATGCACAGAACGCTCATTTCCTCCAAAGATAACCTTGTGAATGGGCTCGCAGGCACACAACTGCCAAAAAGGTGAGGCTGGCACCCCAGTCCTAGGGAACCTGGGTCCCTCCCCCGTGAACATCCCCGGCCCTCAGAGGGGCAGGAGCTGTCCGAGAAGCCGTGACCGCCTGTGACACAGTGTGACAAACCATGACCCAATCACACAAAACGAGGACTGGAAGGGCCCTGGAACGCCAGTGCTACAAAGGTGCACCCCAGTTCCCTCTGGGCCTTGCTGGGCTTATCGGGAAGTGCAACAGACACTCAACATATGTGCGAGGGCAGAGTCACTCGTGCTTAAGATCACACATAGTTCCAGTGACAGTAACACAGGAGTCCTGGTCCTCCTCCTATTAATTAGCTATTATTATACAGCATTATGGCTATTGTTATTGAGAGGTTATTTTACTCCAATATTATCTTATTTAGTCTTCAGGCTACCCAGGGACACATATTTTTCTTTAATGGGAAGACTGAATCCTGGTGAAATGAAACAACTTGCTCAAGCTCCCCGGCACTGGCACATGGAATCAGATTTGCACATGAGCCTGCCAGGGTGCAGGGTCCTTCCTTTTCCCTCTCTCTGGAAGTCTGGGCAGAAGTGGTCTCAAATGAATAGTCTTCAGACCACTTCCGCCCAGACTTTTGGATGCTAAGGCATACAGCCCAAGTCATTTCTCAGTAGTCAAAGCCTAGGTGCTGACGTAGCCTAGAATAACTGCTCTTCGATTTCTAAGGGATTTTGGTCTTCACAAGTATCATGGGAGAGAGCTACAAACTCGATAAATTATGCTAAGAATGTTACTTTAGTTCTAATACCATCTCAGTTTCAAGGGAGCCAATTTGCATCTCATGACAGAAATATTAAGACTCTTACTTTTGTAATATAACACAGACAAGCAATATCTGAAGTTAGCATATATTCCAAACAACCAACAACTCATTGATCTTAAAAATAACAGACAAAGAAGTCATTTTACCTTTAATCTTCTTATATTTTTTATACCATCTCCCAAACTCCTGGCACTTGGTTGCTGACACATTGGCATAATATGTGCTATTTACAATGGATGAAATCATACTCTGAAAAGAAGAAAAAAATTCAGTTATGTTTCAGATATATGACTTTTCCTTCCTGGGGACCAGAGCAGTGTGTTATAGCCCTCACCCGCTTCCGGCACCTTTTCTACTTGAGGCGGTCACCGTCAGCCAGCTGGGCTAGCCCACACCACGGTGACCTGAACTCACACTCTGAGCCCGGCCTGGACAGGGACAGTGCCCTCGGCCAGTGTCAGAGGAGAGGGTGAGGCGGCGGGAGGAATGCAGAGAAGCCCGCTGGGGAACAGCGCGGAGGTGAGCAAGCCCGCGGCCCGGCCCCGTCCCCAACATCGCCTCTCAGATGTTTCTGTTCCGCGTCCAACTGCAGCCCTTGAGGCGGCCAAGGAGCTGAGAACATCCGTGCTACATGCTGCAGTACAACGTTTAGGGAAATAAGCTAAATTAATATCATTTATAGAAACGTGTGATTAGCACTTGTGTGAAAATTCACTAAATGAAAAAATTAACAGTGCTATTTTAGATCAGGGAAACTAAATCGAACACTTGTACTGTGTTTCAACCCCAAACGCATCACAACTGAAGCTCTCTGAGGCTTGGGTCGGAGACCCTTCCTTGCTCCCCAGCCTCCTGACCCTCCTGACTCAGGCCCTGCGCCCATCTGTCTGAATGTGGACTGGAAAGAAAGCGTGACCCAACTCGGCACTGAAAATCAGGTTACAGTCACACAGCTGGAAGGAAGGGTCCCGCTGCACTCCGTGTGCCGCCCACACCCACCCCTGGCTGGGCGCACCTGAGCAGACCGGGCCGTCAGAGAGCACTTCCACAAGCTTCCCGTAGAAGCCGATGAGCCTGCACAACTCAAGGGACACCCCCGAACGGCACAGGTTTCATACCTTGCCTTGAAATCTCATTTGTCTCAAAAATGTTAACTCCAGACACAGAGTACTTCAGAGAAATCTCGGAACTTTTAATAACATCTCGACAAGTAGCAGAGATAAAAAGGATCACAATAAATCAAGTCAATGGCAAGTTATTCACCAGCAGGTTTGAATGTCTGCAGACAGACAGGCCTTGGTAGCTTTTGTCTGAAACGCTGGACTCGCACTCCTTTTAATCAGGACGAGAGTGGGGGGGCGGGGCTCCTCACCCGACACCTGGGAACCTCTCCGGCCCCTTCTGCATGGCAGAGGGCTGCTCCCTCAGCCGCTGAGTCCACATAACACCCTTTGCTCTAGCTGAGAGAAGACGACACACACACAGAACTGGGAGCTCAAAGAGCCAGTGTCACCCAAGGGTGCTGCGGTCCTCCAAGAGCCTGCACCACATCCCCGCCCAGGCTCTGCTGGGCGCTGCTGACACGGGCGGCTCCCTGTCGGGCTGGCCTCCTTCTCCCTGGGCGACGCGGCCCTGGGGCTCAGCGGCCGGTCCCCACCACCCTCCACACTGCATCTCACCTGGTTCTAATGCAGGCTGAGTTACTGAAACCCGGCTGGTGAAGAGGACATTTCCACAGGACGTAAAACACTATGACAGTAGACACAGAGGCGCTGCCCTCGCTCTGCTGTGCTCCAGAAAGCCACAGAAGCGGACACGCATGGCAGCAGTCACAGAGAGCAGACACATGCACACACGTGCACCCAGGCCCCAAGCCTGCGCCACTCTGGTCCCAGGGAACCTGTGGCTCTCTCGGTGTCTCCGGGCACTACGCAGGGCCACCGTCAGCCTAGGTGACACGGAAATGAAAATCTGGAACCACCATCAGCACCAACACATTTCAAAAGGAGGGGCTGGGGACCCAGCCCCGAGCACTTTGCCACCAAGTTTCCCTCCACACTGATCACAGAACCAGCGTCACACAGACTTAAGCTGTGGGCTGAGCAAAGGCACCAGGTGCAGGCAGAGACCACTTCCCAGGGCAGCCACGGCGTGCTCTGGCCGTCCAATTCCCCACAGGCCCCTCACACAGTGCCCATTCCAAGCCTTTCACTGAGGGCTGCCAGACCATCGCCAGAGGGACTCAGGGACAGAAGAGGCATATCTCGGGGATACCTCAGTGGAAGGCTGTACTGCACTGGATCACCCCAGGTTCAAACCCCAGGCTACACGGTGGTGTTCTCCATTGGAATCCCTAGGCCTCTCTGCAGTACTTGGGGCACACGGCACACGCTCATCTTAAAGTGGGTGCCGATTAATTTGTCTGAAATATCAGAATTTAGGTAGTGACCTGCAAAACTGAAAGGGACTAACACAGACCCAGCAGATGCTAACC
Source organism: Dasyprocta punctata (assembly GCA_004363535.1). Taxonomy (NCBI): domain Eukaryota; kingdom Metazoa; phylum Chordata; class Mammalia; order Rodentia; family Dasyproctidae; genus Dasyprocta; species Dasyprocta punctata. The sequence continues at coordinate 17,141 of RJWM01009363.1, read as the reverse complement.
TTAGAGGACTACGAGGGCCACTGGCCTCCAGAGGCCCCGAGCTCACCGGAACTCACGCGCTGTGACGCTGAGCCTTATGACTGAACGCCATGCTGCAGCGATGCAGCTCACAATCAGTAGCAACCGCCTCTTTCTTGTGGTTCTGGGGATGGAACCCAGGGGCCTTGCGCCTCCCAGGCAAGCACTCTATGCTGAGCTGCGTCCCGCCCAGCTTCGAGGCCTGATGAGACGGCGCTGCTGTGTAATAGGAGGTGCGATGACAAAGACCCTTCCCACCTGCCGCCCCGCCAAAAACCAGTTTAATTCCAGTCACTGCTTTAAACATATATGCGTAATTCTGCGGTCCATCTCAACATTGTACATTTTCCAATCATGCTAGAACCGCCACGCAGCTGGACTTTGAGGACCCATCGGTGAGCAAGGCCTGAGCTGACTGTTCGAACTGAGACTGTACCAAATCCTGAGTAGCTCTGTCAGTGACGCAGTGCCACCACGACAGCCTGGAGAGACGAGAAGGGCTGTGTCCAACACCAGCAGCGAGGGCGGTGCTCCTCAGAGGCTGCTTCCGGAACACTGACCTTTACTGCACGCTGCTCTCTGCGCGCAGCCGTGTGGGTGCAGGAGGCAGGAGGAGGGGCTGGAATGGCGCCCGAGGCCGCAAACGCTGCCTGAACGGGGACTGCACACTGAGCCGGTCATGAACAGTGTTGTGTATTAAGATGGCAAAAAGAAGGCTTAAAATGTCTTTCCAACTACAGAAACCTTTGAAAAAGTTTGGACTTCTCCGTAACCATGAAATCTTAAATAGACTCGGGATAGAGGGCGAGGGATTAAAGTGTCCAATCTGGCACACGGTTTACCATACATTTGAAGGCAAACTTTTAAAAAGATACGAGGAGTCAAATCTATCAGAATTGGTCTAGCTCCTCTGAGGCTAACTAGCTGATGGACTCTGCTGGCAGCCAGACAGCGCAGGGACACGAGAACGCTGCTGCTGGTACAGAAACTCGCTGCCGTGGGGATCAGTGCACAACAGCGTGAGGCTGGGGCCCGAAGCCTGTGGTGCCCGGACACGCGGCACCAGAGCACTGCACGTCGCCCTCATCGCAGCTCACGTGACTGTGTGCGGTGCGTGAGAGGCGACGGGGATGGAGGACGGGCTCGAGGCTGGGTGTCTGCCTCACGGTGTTTCCTCCCTCGTTTTAGAGTTATGACGAAACTGCGGAAGGACATGTGTCTCCGATCAAATCCCTCACGAGTGCCACCTGATTGCACTTATTTTAGCTAGACTGCTTTATCTAAAAATAAATTTTCTTTTAGGTTTCTGAGACAAATTTAAATGTACTTGTTTCTTAAGCAGCCCAGGGAGATGTCAGACGTCACGGTTAGAGGATGGTTCTACATCAGCAGGCTTGGAGGCCCCAAATGAAAAGGTGTCCCGTCCAAAGTCACCACTGGAACAGCCGAGGGCCCCACCACTGGGCAGCTGATTCCACCGTCTCCAAAGACTGGAGACCGACCACAGCAGGAGGAAGAGTCACCCCCACTCCACCAGCTACCAGAGGCTGAGCTGACCTTCTACCCGCAACAAGAAACAAGATGACGATAAATTAAACCAAGATAAGCTGTGACCTTGTGTTCCTTCTATGAGTTAATTCAGGAGTTTAGAGTCAGAGAAAGTCAAGGAATCTAAAGGCAATCCACAACTTAATAGGGAAAAGCAAAATATGCACATGGGGTCAGATGATTTTGTGCAAATCACCCTCTGGCCACCCTCTGCACTCTGCGGTGGGATCAGAGCACGCGGCAGGCAGTGACGGGCGACGCCTGCATTCTGTACTCCTCCTCAGCTCGGGGACGTGTTCAGGAGAACATTCACAGGACGCCATAAGGATACTTCGAAGAAACACCTGCCCTTCTAAGTGGGAGACTGCCCTTCCTCGGGGCACACGCAGGAGCTCACCTGCAGAGGACCAGCCCTCGTCACCCGAGCCTCTCGCGGAGTCGCTGTAAAGCCCTAGTCGGGACCCGCTCCCCAGCGGTCACTCAGCAGCCTCCTTCCTGAGTCCGCAGGCCTGAGAGACAGACCGTCCCAGCACAGTGACCCACCGCGCCACGTTTACAGCAGCACAACTCGCGGCAGCTGCATCCTGGAAGTGGCCTCCACGTGTACCGACGGGCGAGTGGGTGAGGAAGCGTGGGAAGCGCACGCCACAGGGCACTACCCTGCCACAGGGCACAAATAACCCGAAGTTTAAATAAGTTACAGAACAAAACAGAAGACAAGTGACAGGAAACACGGAGACAGATCTGTTATAAGGGGAAAAGGACTGAGCCGGGCGTGGTGGCGCACGCCTTTAATCCCAGCACTCGGGAGGCTGAGGTAGGCGGAGCGTTGTGAGTTCGAGGCCTGCTTGGGCTACAGCGCAAGCTGAAGGCCAGCTTGAGGCACATAGTGCAACCCTGCCTCAAAAAACCAGGGCCGGGAGTTTGGCTCAGCAGCTTAAGCGCCTGTCTGGCAGGTGCGAGGCTGTGAGTTCGATCCTCGGTGCTGGAAAAAATAAAAATTTAAAAAAAAAAAAAAAAGAGGAAAAGGACCAAGAGATGGAGGGAGGGGGATGGAGCCGAAGCAATGAAGACGCGCTGTGCACACGCACCAGCTCCCCACAAGGGCCGCAACCATCGCGGACTACGAACACGGACCGATGCGAATGAAAATTAGAACAGTGAACCTCACGTGACCATACCTGAGACAGACAGCTGCCGGGCCTCACTCCAGGAGCAGGTGAGGCTGAGACCGGACAGCGGCCTGGTGGGCAGTGGCCCGTGCCTGACCTGTCCACACAGACGGACACACCCCCCACTGCTTGACGTGACAGCTCGGTCATCTGCCACACTGGACAAAAGGTCCTGCGCCTGTCCCCACGGGGAGGCTTGCTGAGGACAGCAGCAGGAATCACCCGCAGCTGTCTCCACGAGTGGACCGCAAGCACGACAGCACGGCCACGCTAACCCGCAACGCCTCTGTGCAGCAATGCTAGTCGTGTCTGCTTCACGCATCTGGCAGCACAGCCTCGGCTACCAGTGTGGGCCAGAGCGGCCTGAAGGCCCATCTCTGTGCTGCGCACACAGAGCCCACGAGGGACGGACGCCCCACGATCCCCCCACGGGGGCAGCCGGGGCGCGGACACCAGGGCTGGTGGGGGAGCGCGGGAGTCGGTGCTCGCCATCATGCCTCCGTTGGGGTGACTGAAACACCCCGGAAAGAGATGCAGGTGTGAGTGTATGACCCTGTGAACGTAACTCACGCTACTCACTTGGAGACTTAAAGACAGTTACCGTGGGGCCCTGCGTGTGGCGTGTTTGACCTCGAGGAACAGGAGCGCCCCAGCCCTGCAGTCGGGGTCAGCACGTGCAGGCCAGCAATCCGCCCTCGGCCACGGTGCTCAGCGGCAGGCGCCACTGCCCTCCCTGCCCCATCTCAGAACCCAGGACCTGGGCCTCCGGACGCGAGGCTCTGCTCACGCCAGGGGCCAGGACCCAAGACCTGAAGTTCCCCGTCAAAGCAGGCCCAAAGCGCCTCACTTACTCTGGAGGCAGAGTAAAAGTGCAGGGCAAGCCCACCGCACTTCCCGGGAGCAGAGGCAAGGCCCCCGGGGGACACCCGTGCCTGCGGGTCGGGGGCGGCCAAGGGTGAGATGAGGCACGTGGGGGAGGCGTCCGTGCTGCAGCACATCCTAGAAGGTGAAGTAGAACAAACAGCCAGGCGCACGACCACCTCGACTTCACCAGCGCCTGCCAGAGAGCGCGTCCGACCCGCCGCCTCCCTGCGCACATCGGGCGCCGCCGCAGTGCTGCTCCCCAAACCACGGCCCACGGGGCTGCTCGGAGCACCCCTGCGCCAAGGGGAGGCCGGGGCCGTCTGGCTCCCTTCCTCCCCCTCGCCTACTATCAGGACCTGCTGCTCCAGGCGGACTGTCTTCTCTTCTGCAGGGCCCTCTCCAGGGATGGATTCCTAAAGACCTCCCCAGGCCAGACCTGCGCACGCAGTGTGAACATCGACACTGCCTGCAGGGGAGGAGCCCGGAGCCCAGGAAGACAGGCACAGGCTCCGACCTGCCCAGGGCGAAGGAAGCCAGGGGACGGGTGGGGTTCCCAGGACCAGGCAGGTCTCAGCTCCCGCTCACCCGGCAGCAGCCCAGTGAGAGAAACCCCACCAGCGAGACTGCGGAGGTGCTGCCCCCCGAAACGTGCACGCGAGAGTGTGGCGACTGTGCGAGAGAGGCTTCCTGCGCGCCACGCACCAGCAGCAGCTACTCTACTCCCAGGCCCCAGCTCCGCAGTCTCGTTCTCCCCCGGGGCAGTGGGTGAGGCACCCCATCCCTGGGGAAGCCCTGGCCTGCCCGCTGCCCGCCCACCCACCCGCCAGCCTGCCGCGGCCGCCCTGGCCGACACCGACCTGGGAGAGAGGGCATTCTTTGGCTAGTGTGCTCTGGTTCATCTCTTTGAGCAACTCCTTTAAGGCATTGCGGACGGTGGCGTGGTTCCACTGCTCAGCTGGCAAATCTTCCAACTTCGAACAGCTGCAAAACAAAGCAACAGTGACAGTGACCCCACAGCAAGTTCGGTGACTTCCTGCCCGGGGCCGAAGGAGGGGCATAACTCTTGGTAGAGGTGACAGGTCCCAAAGCTGTCACATCACACTGGGCTGGGAAACATCAGAGCTTTGGAAATGAAGAAATGCTGTTTCTAAAAACAGGACTTTTCTCGAGAGCTGATGGAAACGGCAGGGTGGTGTGATAGGAAGCTTTCTTGACAGGGACTCGGTTCGAAGCACGCCCAAAGTTAGACATCAACACGTGCCCCACCCCAGCAGGAGTCTGACGGCTGCGTCCCTTCACACGGCTCCCAGCCGAGGCCACCTCTCCAGGGACACATCCAAGCATCTCCAGATAAAGACAGGGGTACTGGGTCCTAGCGTCCTGGACCAGCTGGGGCAATGGGAGCCTCTCTAGCCCCCAGTAGAGCTCTAACTACCGCCCAGCTGCCTGTGACAGTGACTTCACTGCTCTGGAAACAAAGCATAAACTCCCAGAATGTGGGCCATAAAGGTGCTTGGGGGCCTCCTGGTCCCCAGCCCTTCCCTTCCCCCTCCTCCTGCCCCCCACCATCAAGGTCTGGAAATGAATGAAGACCAGGCATGCTGATCTCCGCAGCGAAGCTCTGATCGGGGAGCAGCTCGGAGAGGAAAGAGAGGCAGCTGTTGAGAAACGCCCACCTTTGTAACTGGATCTTCAGCGTCACGACATGATAGACGTCTTGTAGCATGTCGGCCACCGTGGCGTCAGGCGCGTCTGTCACGTAACTGAGGGGGAGCGGGTTCCACCTCCCCAGCTTGATTATTCCTGCACAGGGAAGAAAAGCACCATAAACAGGGTTGCTATTTATTAACCCTTCCCACTGTCTGTCCACCGTTAAGGAGGTCACTCAGCCCACGGTCAAGGTCCGCCTGGTGGTTTACGACAGGGCAGCAAGTGGTCCCTCTCAGGTGACACTGAGTAGCCAGCTCAATGGGGCAAGGGATCGAGAAGGATGAGGCTGAATCATGGACAATCAGTTCTTTTATGTTTTCCTGTTTCTTAAATTACTGAGGGAACCATACGGACACTTCCTTCCCCCAAAGTTGTTTCACAGTCTAAGTTAAAGCTGATGCTAAATATACAGGATTGCTGATTTCATAGACAAAAAAAAAAAAAAAAAAAAAAAAAAAAAAAACACAAAAAACACCAGCTTCAAGTAAATATGAGATTCGATTTTGAATTGACCAAGAAAATTCCCATGTGTAGGCTCAGCATGTCGTCCCCCTCTGCCTGCGGTGAACTTCCTGGGGCGCAGGGCCTGGGGTTCACCCCTAGATCCACCTCCCTCGCCTCAGGGGCCATAGGCAGGAGCACACGGACCACAGATCAGAAGTGGCTAAGATGCCTCCAACTTCCTTTCTCCTTCCATACCCGGTTGTTCTTAGATTGGTAATGATCGTGTTCTCCCTAGGGGTGAGCACGCAGGAGAAAGGCCGGAGTGAGGCTCCACAGAGCAGTGAGGCCCTGGGAGTAGGCCGAGCGCGCGCAGTGACCACGCAGCTGCGTTCGCAGGGTGGGCCTCACCTACAGGGCACGACGCACACAGAACGGCATGAGAACAAATAGCAGCCGGCCTCCGGTGAAGCTCAGAGGGACAGAGCTTTATCAGCATGCTGTGAAAACCCCAGCAGTCCCCAGGGCACACAAAGTGTCACATAGAAACCAAGTTGTGCTGCAGAGATAAAAGGAAAACAGCGTTTTTATTTTTGACAATACAGCTAAGTCTAACTGCATTGTTCTTCACACACTGTTTATTCTTTGGTAATCACCACAAAGAGACAAAACCCCTGTCGGCCAAGTTAACCTTCAAGAGCTGCACAAAACGATGCCCGCCACCCATGGGATAGAAGTCCAACCAGAGGAAGTGAGCTGCGTGGCACTGTGCGGCCAGGACAGGTCCTGCCCGAGACAAAAATCAATGAACGCGCGATGTTCGACATAATGCTTGAAAACAGGGAATAAACAGAACAAAAATATTAAAATGCTGCACTGTTTCAGTATTAAGATTGAACAATCTGCTGCTGAATATGCTGCGTATAAATAGTGCCTGGCCGCAGACCCAGGGAAGGAACAGAGCTCTCACTCACATGCCGCGTGTCTGCAGTGCTGGCTCCTGGAGTCCGACTCCACTTGCCAGGAAAGCTGTGCTCTGCTGGGGACGCTCTCCCACCATTTGCGCCCGTGACAAGGACAAGTGCGGAGTGGATGTGAGGTGTGTGTCTGCCTGCTGCACGGCCTGCCCACGCCAGGGTCCTCAGTCTGCTAGCCCCCCTCACTCCTGGCACCAGCACCCCTGAAGAGGCACAGGGAACGTGTCTGCCATGTTTCCTTTCCAAAAAGATCACTCACAATTGTAACTTCCTTCCAAAACCCCACTGTGATCACCCAACAGCAGAGTCTAAGATGACCATGTCCCAAAGGCTGAGCTTTACTGTAAGAGGACCGGGCTGGGGTGGGGGGGGGTTGGCACTGTCCCCTCCCATGGGCAAGCGGAGGCAGGTCTGCCGATCATGTCATCCCCAAGGACACAGAGGTCACAGCCTCGAGGACACCCAGCCCCACCTGGAGCGCCAGGGGCCTTCCTGTGGTCACTGAGGGTCATCCCACAGCAGGGTGGGCACGACCAAGAGGCACAGTCCTGAGGTTTCACTCCCATCACACCCAAGCTCAGGCAAGACCACTAATCCACAGGGACGGATCAAAGTCAGAGGACCAGCAAGGGACACAAAGCGACTCTCTGCTGGCTCTGCAGGCATAAAAGCTGTCAGAACTCAGCAAAACAAGCACTTAGTACGCACAGGCTTTACTGTATGTGAATATACCTTTATTTTTTAAAAATGCAGAGGGGAGGCATCTGTACAGGAAATGACAGACAGACCTCTCGCCTGCAGACAGGCATCTCCACTTGGGCGTTCTCTGCCCACCTTGGAGAGCCGGGAGGAGGTTGTTTGGGCTGGAATTAGACACACGCAGGTGTCTCCCAACACTTAATTCCTCCACACGGAGCAGCTGCTCAGGCATGGCTGCCGCATCTTGGAAGAGAGCCGTTGATGCTATTTTCTCAGGCAAGGGGGCGTGGTAGGCCGCTCCTCCTCGCTTGCAGCGATTAGCCAGCTCGTCCTGAAGTCCTGATCTATGCTCAGCCATGCAGTGGGTCTGCAGACCAGGGTGCTAAGGGGCTGTGTTCCCAGCCAGGTGGGGACATTAGCAAGTTGTCCCTCCAAGCAGGGCCTCTGTGTCATGGACTCAACCTCCTTACAACACATCCTCAGCCAGTCCTCCTTCCCAGGTGAAAAGGACAAAAACGTAACTTAGAGGAGTAATCAAATGTTAATGGAGGAAATCAAACCAGGAAGCAGGACCCCATGCTGATGAGGGGTAAGAACGCAGGTATCCAAGTCAAACTGCCTCCATAATCATGTCCTGCTCCTCCAACCTTCGACTTACATGGCTCTAGCAAGGTACTGAACTTCTCCACCCTTCAGGCTCCAGCGCTACAGTGGGCAATGAAGCACCGGTCTGTACAGGAATGCTGCACACACTAACTGTCGAGCCTTGGCGCAGCACACAGCCCTAAGCAACTCTGCAAGTCTGCAGTCGTCACTTGACCTTTAAAATTCTTCTTATATTAACTGATTTTTCTCAAAAAAATATTGACTAGGGAATATGCTGTGATTTCATTAACTGTTGATCTTTAATTCCCTCACATGCCTATAGAGACACTCATCTATTCGGAGTCACAAAGGAGGACTTCAAGTCATTCAGGCCCAGCCTCTCCTCTCCCATTCATTTCCCCTGACAGCGCTCCCCAGCAGGTGCCAGCGATCGGCACCACGAGGACACCTCTATTCCCTCAGGCTCTCACTGTCTGCCTGCCCACTGTCCAGGAAGACTGCCCAGTGCCCACCAGGGACAATGCCGGATGCACCAGAGGGCCCTCAGTTACAACGGGGTTGCTATGACAGACATTCCCGATGTTATACTCTGTGCAAGCTCTGTAACCCCAATCTGCACAGTGGGAGACCACGGCCTTTCACATGACACCCGAGTCTCGCACGGCAAGTCCTGCTCGTCCCTGAACACTCTCACGCCCACCCTGAGGTCTCTGCATTCTGCTGAGTCCGCCCGGTGACAACTTCCCACCCTGACCAAGCCACTGATCTGCTGCTTTCTCCCACGGCTGCTCCGGGGCGGTCGTCACTCCGCTTGTGACTGTAAGGAGCTTGTCTACCTCAGGGTCCCGTCATGGCAGAGAGTGCTTCCGACACCTGGAAGGCTCATCCTTGTGAAGCCCAGGGGCTTGGTGCACCATCTAGAAGTGAGCTGAAGACCAAAGGGCAGCAATGTGTCAAAAACCCCTGAGGGTGACAGCCAGGACCAGGACTGAGGCCCTTCTGCAAGTCCGTGGGCTGCTGGACCGATCCCCTTCTCCTCAGCCTGAGACCGTGCTCACGCACCAGCTGTGCTGGGCCACAGGAGGGTCTCCGGAGAGCAGGGCCACAGGTCCCTGTCCCCCATCACAGGCCTTGACACTGAATGTCAAGCAAAGGAACAAGCCAGGCCACTGAGCGAACAGGCGATGAACCCCAAGACCAAACCTGGGGCTTCTCTGGGAATAAACAGCCTTCCACAGAGCGCCATTTCACACAGAAGCACCGCTTCCCAAATCATCTTTACCATTACCACGGAACCTGTCATCGCAAACAGTTAGAAAACGCCTGGTGTTGAAGACTATTATAGATGCAGTTTCAAGGTCTTTGAGTCACAAATTATGGGTCTTTATTTTGGAGTTGAAATTCATACAAATGTTAACATGATTGAATTGAGCACAATATAAATAAAACTGTTTATATCCAGACAAATCTGTTCATTCTAAAATACAGAGTGCCAATCCACTCTCTGCGTAATGCATTCAGACCAAATAACAAAATGCAATTGTAGGTAAATTTCCCATTAGTGACATAAAATTAAGTTGGGAATGGAAGCAATTTTTGTCTAAAATTAAAAAGATACAATAATGGAAACCGGTCTTTTTACTTTCTCAATGCAGTATTCTGCTAAAGTCAAATAGTTGACATTTCACAAAAAGAAGTATCAACAGTTGCTTGTGTTTCTATCTTTTTGGTATTGTTACCAGTTCTAATTCTTTCTCAACATAATTTATATCACTAGTATTATTTACCTCTAATACAAAAAGTAAGGGTTGTGATACTACACGTGATAGTTGATCAGTATTTGATTCAACTTTTTAGAAAGTCAGTGATTTGTGAAAATAAAGGCTTCTGAGGGAACACAATAAAATCTGTGGATCTTGAGAAGGGATGGACTGAGCAGGGATCATTTACCCATCTAACAAACTGTTCTTGTCTGTCTCCAGTCTAGGTCACTAACATCCAAAGGTAACTATAATTAGGGCACTCATGACCGAGGAGAGTAGCTTACTGCTGCTAAAGCACAGCTAAATTAAACCACTCCCAACACGAATCAAGATGACAGCTTCTACCACTTAAACATCAAATATTCGAAATATTTACTTTCTCTAGGCCTGCAACAGATCCCGTAAGTCTGGGGATCAGACCTCCCCGCGTGAAGAGGCAGGAGCTGCGCACCGATCACACAGGTGCACGCGACCACTGAGAGCCCGCAAAGCCATCTGCGAGACAGACGGATGCGGCCAAGCGAGGGCTCAGCAGCAAGCTTCTCAGAATGCAGCTTGACAGATAATTTTCCTTTATTCCAGGTGCATTTTGACATTAATTTTAAAAGCAAAGTGAAGACTCAGCCTGGAAGAAAATGATGCATTTGCTTTCATATCCAAAGACTGGGGTGCACGTACGTATCTCACAACTCCCTGGGAGAGATTGCGATAAAAACCCCAGCCTCAGAACAACTCAGGCTGGGGCTTCTGAACTCAGTCTTATTTCCTCAGTCTCCCAACTGCTGATCAGGTTCCTTGTGAAACAGGAGGACCCAGACATTGATTGCATCGGTTTACCCTCCTCCGAGCAGCCGTATCCCCACACCAGAGCATATAATTTTCTGTTATTGGATCATGCTTTGTTAAAGGAATTAGAAACTGTCTGTCCTATATAATAAGAACACGGAATTATTTATCCATAAACCAGTTCACGGGAAATGACGACCCAGCTGTATAGAGTAACTCAGCCTGTGTTTCTAACCTGTGGCCTGACTGTGATATATCACCAAATTGCAGCAGCAAATGGCATAAATTGTAGTTATTATTGCTAAACCCATGGAGGGAATGATTTTTCAATGGGTAAAGAGGAAAAAGAAGGCAAAACAAAAATGGTTTCTAAAATACGTATATTTTCCTCTTTAATGCAGAGCCTGTACTAAACCAGACCCTCCAAGACCCTCTCCCCTGATTTTAAAGGTTCTCTGTATGCTTCAAATGGCTTGTCTCGGATTAAGGGTAAATGCAAAAGCAAACAGCATTCTTTAGACACTTTATTCAAGGACCTTTATAATTTACACAAATTAATGAAACCTCATAATACATTTGTCTGGGGCCCACAGTGTACTTAATCCTGCATTTATAACAAGACAAAAGAAAACTCCAGACAAAAATAAATAATTCAACAATTCAGAATAGATGTTGAGGCTACATTGTTATATAAATTCATCTAAACACACACACACACACACACACAGGTGCGCTCTTTCCACTGCCACAGATAACTGCTTTACTTGTAACAATTCAGTTATTACTGACAAACACAAACCATGGAATTTTTAACTCTTTAAGAACATTGACTTTTAGTTTTAAATCATATCTGTATGTGTCTGGAAAAATCATCATCAAGATGAGTATCAGTATTTAAAAAACTTAAAACAATTTTAGAGTAGTTTCTGAATTAACCATACTGATATACAGCTATACTCCAATTTTTGGAGCTGACAAGCCCTCTACAAAACAGAAACATTCTACTGAGAAGCACGTACAGTACCATTTGGTGCCCTGTAATTCTATACATAGCTTTTGTATTCTGCAGCATAAAGATTTTGTCTCATGTAATGGATGCTGCTTCACATTTGGGAAACGTTATGTTACAACCCTGACCTTTATTAGATTATTTAATATAAGCACTAAGTAACTAGACTAAATTAATAAAGACCTTATTGCAGAGAGGGGGAGGGAGAGAATAGAGGGAGGGAGGGAGGGGGAGGGGGAGAGAGAGAGAAGAGGGGAAGAGAGAGGAGAGAGAATTATTTCACAAATTAAATAAAACTTTCTGAACTTGGTATTTTAGAAACCTTTATTTAATTTTCAAAATTCCAATTCTACTGAAAAACCGAAAAAATACTGGTCAGGATATGAAAAGAATATGGTTGGCATTTAGTTATTTATTTCATAATAGCACCATTTAAAACGATTACATGGAGGAGTAAGACAAATGAGAACTAAAGGTGTGGTGAGAAACGTGCGAGATGATCTGGAGCCCACTCCACGCTTCCGCCACCGCTAGCAAGCGTCTCATCCGGTACACGTTTCCCTGCATCCGTCCCGAGCTTAATCAACGTGGGAAAGAGCTTGGACCCAACAGGGCGGGGCCCCGCGGACGCACCTGCGCACAGGGCCCTCAGCACTGCGCAGGCGCAGCGAGCGGCGTCGCGGCTCGAGGCTCACTCTGCGGCCTTGCTGGTGTCTGCAGAGCCCCGGCGGAGAGCACCCCTGTGTGCCCCGGGTGAGGCACCCCCTAGGGACCTCCCGCCCTCCATCCCAGCGAGCACAAGATTCCCTCGCGAGCCTCCCGGGGAGGGGCGCTCGGGGTCCTCGGCCCGCTGACGCCCCGGAGGGAACGGCAGGGCTCCCGCGGCCCCAGCGGACTGCGGCCCTGGGTTCCTCCGGCCCGCTGGGTCCCTACCATGGAGGGCTGCATACGCAGCTTCCCAGAAGCAAATATGGATGGAACTGGTAAAAGTGGCAAGCACTTCTGACTTGAATAGTTTTTTCTTTTGTCTTTTCCCTTCAGAATATTTTACTAATTTTACTACACTGTTCACATGCAGCCTATCAGACAGCATGTTCGCTCCATCATTACGCCCAATAATGCACATGGTGTGCAGCTTTTAGCGATCTACATTCAAAAACACTCCGATGGTTACTTGATTTGCATTTTGTAAATGTCACCTTTAAAGGCTGCAAACCAAACCCTGAAATATGCTCCCACCATTTTGCTGGCATGAAAGAGCCACGGCCCTGGACACAGGAAGTGGTCTCTCACAGTCTCGCACTTCCGGGCTGAATCAAAAGTCAGAGCACAGCTGAGATGACATCTACACAGCCGGCCACACCAGAACAGAGTCGCACACTGTCACTGGTCACCTGAACCATGGCAGAAAGAGACAGAGGTCACTCCTGATGTCAAGTCGTCCCATGGCAGTTGGACCAGACAGCTGGTGACAATCTCAGGGCAGCAGAAGGTAAGAATGGATTCTTTCCCTTCGCCAGTCCCAAGAATTTACAGTTTGGTGGGCAGTGTGCTATTCAGAGTGGTGAGACGAGGGCACACGTCCAGGTCACACCCAGAGCCGTCGTGGACCCCATGCTGCTCAGGAAGTGTCAAAATAAATAAACAAGGAGCAGAACCCCTGGGAAGACTGAGCCACTGATTCTCAAGACAAGAGGTAAAAGCAAGGATTCCCAGACTCCTTTGTGTCAATTCACCACCAGCAAACCACCTCACCACTGTCCAGTGGGCTGGCTGGAGAGGAGGAGGGAAGTCAGGAGCAGGAGAGCGAGCGTGGCACGAGGGGCATGACAGCTGTGCCAGCTTTCCTTGCAAGGCAAGGACCTGTCACATCAGAAGGGGTGACGCCCAGAGGAACATGGGCTCTCAGATTTACGTAAATGCCAAAAAAGTGTCACCGTGTTGAGAACACAAGTCCCCGGAAGGCAGGTCCCTCACGCTGGTCTAACTCATCATAGCAGCCCAGGCTACAGCCCCGTGACAAGAAGATGCCACCCCCAGGGAGCCACAGGACAGCAGGAGCAGCGGCTGGCAGATTTCTGTTTTGGCTGTCACTCTGCACCGAAGGGCCACTCACTGAACCTTTCTGGGCCTCTATTTCCCCTGCATGACATGAAGACTTAAAAAAGCCTCCCCTGCCCAACTCACAAGATGGTACTTAAAATACAATATCGGGTTAAAGTACCTAAAAACATGATCACAAAGCACGGCCTAACTGTATGCAGGCATTCGGGAAGTGCGCATTAGCCTCCGAGGTGAGCAATGCATTTTCTTAGTATGTTTTTAAAGGAAAATCGTCTTCACTTGAGCAAAATCTTGATTCTCCTAAAATGTCACTGGTGAGTCATCTGCTGTGGACGCTTGCAGGTCCCCAGAGTGACCCAGGAAGAGGTATTAGCCCACACTGCTGTGAAAGCCCCAAGCTCCTCTGCACCTGTTCCCAGCAGCACAGCGCTGGGCAGGGGGCACAGGCGCAGAGGTAGAGAAGCAGGAGGAGGAGCGGGAGAGAGGAGGAAGTGCGAAGAGGCCGAGCGCCCACCTCACTGCTGTGGGCCCGGGTCGCACTTCAGGTTTGCCCTGTGCTCTGTAGCCGGCACCAGCCTAGAACTTGCAACCCCAGCAGGCAGGAAGTCGAGCTCCCATGCAGGAAGGTCACACCAGAGATGTCCACGTGGCTGATGAAGGCTCTGAGAAAGCTCAGGGGCTGACACCTCCCAACCCAACCCTCCAGTGACATCCACGCCATGCCCAGACGTGGGTTATAAGCATCACTGGCCCCCACGACCCCTGCAACCCAGACATCCTAGAGTAAAAGGAGCCCAAATAGCTTTAGGCCCCCCAAACGGCGATTCAGATCACTGCCACTTAAGAGATACATGAAGCCTCCAGAACCATGGGAATAAAATGTAACAACTGAATCAGTGGATTGATTTTTCTTTCATTAAAATTCTACTTTTAAAAAAATGGCATGCACCCAGTTTTTTGTTTCTCAGGGAGGGCTCATTTTTAAAAACTTTTAAGTATAGTAAACAACTTCTACATTCAGGATAATTGAAGGTCTGCCAGTTGGGGAGAAAAACAATGCTTTCATATCAACCAAAAAAGGGAACGTGGCTCAATCAGGGTTTTTCAAAAAAACTGAGTACCATTCTACCAACTGCACTTCTTACTAAAACAACAAAAACTGCTGCCTACAGGCTCGTAATGGACAACCACCTGAATAAATGTGCGCTCTGCCTTAAAATCTCTCTGAAGATGCCTTCCTGGCGATCCTCTAAGTTAGTGAAAACAGTAATATGATTCTAAGAGCAGGTGCGATATTCCCAGGTCAACAATGTATTTCCATGGCACTAAATAGGACAAAGCGTTCATAGGCCTTGACCACTGAGTGTTTTTCCTGAGGGCGGACCAGCACACGGCCAGCTCAGCGCCAGCCTAAGCCACATGGGGAGACACATCTCACTCCTTCGGGGCTAGGACAGTGCCCATCACCTCCTGACACCATTGACATGAGAAAGCATCACGCTGCACACACAGGATGTCAGGCTTTCCCTGGTCTCTTTTTACCCACAGCAAGCACTGGCCTTGCGGGCACCCGCTGCCCATATAGATGGTGCTGTGGCCACCCTGGGGTCAGGCGGCTCACAGACCCCAGGCCTGCCCTCCACCCTCCCACTTCCCCACCCAGGGGTGCAGCCCATTCCCTCCTTACCGCCCCCCACTCACAGGCCCTTACAAGACTGACTTTAAAACACAAGAACTGGTTAAAAAAAAAAAAAAAGAGGGATTATAGGAGATTTCGATTATGTCCTATTTGGGAAAAGGCTATAAAGGAGCCCAAGAGCTGCTGTGTCATGTGGATTTTTTTTTTTAATCAACCATCTTTAAAATAACTAGAGTGGTATTTCACTTCATCTCCCTTTGCGTCGCTGCTGTAATTCTGTTTTGCTTTTGTTGTTATTTTAGCATACACTTTCTGTAACTCAAGGGAAGGAGACCCCATTCCTTACACAAATACTGATTTCCTTTATGTTTAGTCATTCCTATATTGACGGTACCTTTGTGGCACCTCTGCTCATTTTTAGTCGTTCGATAGTGTTTTACCATAATCACTTTATAATAATCCATCAAAAACCAGACATTTACTCTAAGCTTTTCATAGCATTGCTATATTGCCACACTAGGAGAAAGTAGTGGCCATACTCTCCCCTGCACATGAAAATCAACGGGTAAATCCTTCTCGGTTCCCATACAGCACTTCAGACGACTCAGCTAGACTCACGTTAAGGGAAAATGCCCAGAGACACGGGCTTATCCACTTGTGATTCTTCCACACTTGGTCACATCTCACAGTTGTCATTGTCGACCACAGACTGCCTGTCATCAGGTACCCCACAGAGGCTCAAAGCAACAGCTCATGTAATAACACCGAGACCTCAGTGTGTTCCAGGACTACGAGCCAAAAACCAGGACAAATTTCCCTTCCGAGCTCATCTATGTGACACAGAATTTCAGCGTTTAATTTGTATTTTGCCAAATTAACGAAGAAACAGAAGCTTTGCCAGTCTTGCCCCTGCTGGTTGAGGCAGTACACACAACAATGCTGCCAATAAATCAGAGTAAGGCCCTTACATAAACAGATCTTGCTGGGCGTGGTAATGCACACCTGTAATCCCAGCACTCGGAGGCTGGGTTACAGAGTGAGTTCAAAACCAGCTTGAAGTACATAGTGAGAACCTGTCTTTCCAGGCCTGGGTTACAGAGTGAGTTCAAAACCAGCTTGAAGTACATAGTGAGAACCTGTCTCACAACACCAAAATAAAAACAAAAAACCAAAGCAGAACAAAACAACAACAATAAAGGCTGATCTTTATTCACCTATAAACCACTCCACACAAGTGAACTTCTGTGAAGAGTTTTACTTTGCATTTGGGCTGCAGCTCCTTCCCTCCGGAGCTTGCTAATGTTCTTGTTCTTTCATGGACAAGACATGATCCGGGTCCTAAACTGACCTCACACCTGGTATTGCTCAGTGAGTACCCAGCAACTGTCCACATGTGCAGGATTTAGACAATCAACAAAGGTGACTTCCTGCGCCGCTTCACGTACCCAAACCCGAGCCAGGACCCCAGTTTCAGCTCTTTGAACTACCAGTCTTTGCTTGGCTCATAAAAACCTTTTAGTCTTTCCCGCAAAATGCAATCATTAATATCAAAATATTCCTATAAAATGTGCTCTAACAGAGTCACGAAAGGTGCTTGTGATTCCCACATTTGCTGTTTGTGTTATCTTTTTGGAAGATAATTAATGCATTACCCAGGGGTACTGTGGCTGCGGTAATCACTCGAATACTCAATTTCCCAGAGCGGAGTCCTTATACAAATATTCACCCCGTCTACACAGCAAACGGGAGTCCCACGGATATGTTTTTATAAGGATGCCAACAACGTCTCACACTTGGAATGTGGAGGAAAACGCCCTCGGAGTAGCCGCAGCCCAGAAGGGTTGT